>JAOUZG010017226.1:6793-17725 GCA_026289955.1 Argiope argentata | reverse complement strand
ATATAGATATAGATAGATATAGATATAGATATAGATAGATATAGATAGATATAGATATAGATATATATAATTTTCTAATTTTTATCTTAATTTAACCGATTATTTTCATTCTAAAATGTTCTTTTATTTCCTGATACAATTTTACCTTTTTTATTTAATCAATACTACACGAGCTATGTAAAATGCTTAAATCCACAATTTCAGATGCGAGTGAAGGGATAAAGAATTTGTCAAGCTAAGTGAATTCTTTAAAAACCTATGTTCCCCTTACCAACATGAACACATGTAAAGAAATCCGTTTCAAAATCTCATGGTATATAATTATCGGGAAAATATTTCTGTTGCTGTTTTCTCTTTTCGCTCTTGTGTTGTGATGTAGATTGAGTTCATATGACATCGCTTCATGCTTCTACATAGATTATGCCACCCGGGATGGAATAAAGGGTAATTTAAAATTCATAAGTGTCTTCTCTGTCTCCGGCCAAGAAACTATTAAAAAAATGTACTTTACATATGAGTATGTCCCAAAAAAGCAACAAATTTTAACACAGAATAATTAAAAATATATATGTAATTTTTTAAAGGTATTTATCTTTTCTTTTTAAAGGTGAGATTTTTTTAGAGCATTATGTATACTTTCACAATATTTAATGCTGACAAAACTTTAAAAAATGTGTATCTTCCACAAATTTAAAAAAAGGACAAAAAGTTCCGTAATTTTTTTCCCGTATTTTCGTACGTATATATTAAGAGATCTTGTTAAATTATGTAATAGATTTTAAATTTTCCGAGACACTTTATTATTTGATTATTGGTTTGGAGCGCATATCTACAATTAAACAGAAAAATACTTCCACATTTTTATAATGAAAATGTCTCATTATTTAAATGTAACTCATTAAACCTAAATGCTCCGATTTTTTTTTAATCTAAAGATTATTTGCAGAAAATAAAAGAAAAAAAAAACTCATAAACTAGTTTAGAAGAGAGAAAAAAACCTAATGTATTAAATAGATGGGGGAAAAAGCATAAGAGAGACAATATAAAAGGAGCGGCTTTTAATAATAATAATTTGGCTTTAATAAATGCTAGTATTCCAATAAACGGATTCACTTTAACAAAAAATCAACCAATATTAATACTTTTTCTATTAAATAATAAATTCCGCCCTTGTGATTTTTTTTACCAAAATTATGACGTCTTCGTAATTTTTTTCGTATTATATATTTTTATGAAAGCTTTTATACTATTTTTAGTAATTTTTTTATTCTGGTAATAAGCCTAAAAATCAATAAAATAAGTTCTAAGAATAATATGCCTAAATCTTTCTTATTTTCGTTGGGACCTAATACTGGGTGAATTTAAATAATTATGCTGTGGAATTTTAAAGAATTTTTTTTCTTTTAAAAACGTTAAATTGATATGAAAATAAATAGATGTCAGATACCAACTTTAAAATTATCATTTTGTTTTTTAAACTATTATCAGTTATATTTTATAATAAATTATGGCCAATTTTCTTTTTAAAAAATGTTAACATGAGCAGAAAATTATCGAATGAATTATATTTGAATCATTCAAAAATAAAAATTAATAAATATTCGTGAAAACAGAAAAATTACATTTTTAATTTTTGAAAGCTGCATTTGTTTGTCTCTAGACTTTAAAAAGTGTTCAGAAACTATCTATTAAAAAATCCAGCAAAAAAAAAGGATAGAGGGAGGAAAAAAAAAAGTGCTAATATCTTGTGAGTAGGTAATGGAAATGTGCAAAGGCAGAGATCAAAAATACGCATAAATATTCAGATTCATCCCCTCAGCATAAAATCAATTGAGGAGGGATCAATGTCACACTCTTTTCTTTGTGAAGGGGCGAACTATTTTTTTTTTCTTCTTCATTTTATGACAGCAGAGAATTGCTGAGTTGTGTATCAGTTAGAGAACGAAGGCAAATTGTATTTCACTCATCTGTGGAATAAATAAATCATAAGAAAAATATTCTGAAATTCTAACGAAGGCATTCGCAAAACATTTGGATCATCATCTCTGTGCACTATATCTCACTTGGTGAATAATAATATTCGAATCATATGGTATATTTATCTTATTGCAATTTATTTACAACAGCTGGTTGTCATATATTGATATCTTAAAAAGTTTTAGAGTACCGTTGCTTTTGAAATGATTTATTTATTTTGAAGCTTAATTTTGTGCCTCTCTTTTCCATCTACGTTCGTTTGAATCTTTTCATTTTCATTCATTTTTTTCCTTCATCCTTAGCTTTTAATTTGAAGAAAAGAAAAAAACGTTTGAAAATTAACTCATAGTGCAAATAAAAATTTTTAAAAGAAGTTTGCGCGGAAAACCGCCACTACTTTGATGACCACATCCAGAAGGACTTTCTTCCCCATTAACAATATCCACTATAGATTTCATGAGAAAATTGTCTTCACTTTTCTATTATTATAGTAGCTGTAATATTAAAAAGAATGTCTTGTATTTATCGGAAAAATAAAGAATGTTTCGGCATCTTTATATATCATTCTTCTTTAAAAGAGCCCAATAGCTTAAAACATTTCTTTTAGAAAAATATCCATACAATCTTTCCTATTCTGAGTTAAAATAAAATAGAAACCCAAAACTTCTGAAAACATTAAAAATAAACAAACAACCTATTTGCTATGCCACCCTGACCGTAACATTTTAAAGTAAATAGGGGTGGGGTGGGATTGAAAATGCCGCTACCACACATGTAACACAATACCCTCGTTTCATACAGACTTCCCGTCCAAAGAAGAGAAGTCCGCTTGAAAAGAGAGCACCTCTCCGATACCGAAATTCTCAAAGAACAACAGAAATTCAGATTGTTACACAATGGTTAAATCAAAATCAATAAAAGAATAAGGCTTAGATGGTTTGGTCGAGGAAAATAGATTCATGATTTGTATTGCCATAAACTTAAGTTGATCCTCCGGCAGTTATCATTAAAATGCCACTGCCAAAATATTAGAAATCTATAGAAATAAAATTGAAAAAACTAAATTATTTGTTTTCATTAGAAATCCGAACTAAAGATACATTCTTTTTTTAAAAAAAAATTGACATGAATTGAAGCATTTTTAAAATTGTTCTAATTGTCTTAAACTGAAGGTATGAGTTGATTACGTATAATTATGATCAAATAATTATACTTTCTAAAATTCCTATATTTTAGGAAATTCAATATATTCTTCCTATTTTTGATGCTATGAATCTCGTCCTGTTTTTGGTGCTATATGGTATATTATATGACAAAATACCATGCAGCATCAAAATATAATGACTGCATGCACAATCATCGAAACTTCGTAGAAATATTGAATTCTGGAAGGGGGAGATTATTATAATGAAAATTAATTTTATAGTTTAAGGTAATAATGGTGATATAGCAGTATAGTGTAAAGTAATTTTTGTCATCGACTTTCATGTTCTGAAGCTATTTTTGTATTTTATAATATAATTTTTATACTATCATTTATGCTTTTAAATTGAGCTTTTTTTTTTTTTTGTATTTTTTAAAGCTTCTCAAACTTATGAATAAACATTTAAAAAAATCGAGATGTTTAAAAGATTCGCTTGAATTTTACAGTATATGAATACTCTCCATATTTTCTGGTGTAGTATTTCTATTTTTAAGAACTTTTAGTTGAATTATTTTGAGGACTTAAGTATTACAAACCTGCAATTAAAAAATATTCTCCCAAAAATACTGTTGTTTAAAAAATTTGATAGAAATACTTTAATTTTTTTCTTAGGACCTGGAATATTAATTTAATTTTTCTTAGTTATTTTTTTTATCCCCAAATTTAACAAAAATAACTGTAATTGATACTTTCTAAACAGTACAAAATCGATTTTAACATTTTTTAACATTTGATTTAAGGGATTTCATTTCATATAGTATCCAACAATATCAATTCAATTAGTATAAAATTAATTGTTAACATAGATATCGTTCAATAATCAAATTTAATAACTAATGTATAATTATCTTTGTTTGTTTATGCTATTGTCTTATTTTATGAGGAAATTGAAATATTGGGAAAATGTTTCCAATACCAATATGTTACATTTAAGTTGAGATTATGTAACTGATTCTTTATTTTCTATTATGCTTTATTGTTCGATCATACAAATTTAATTTCGCGACACCATACAAATAATTATTAATTATTATTTAATTAGATAATAATAAAAATATGAAATTAAGCGCAATTTATCATTTTGAAGCCAAATTAGAGAAATTTTGGTATTTGACATCCTATCGGTAATGCGCGCTTCTGCATAGAGTAACCCAGTGTTTCCCAACGTGGGGCCCACGCCCCACAAGGGCGGGGCTTATACGTCTCTCAGGGGGGCAATTTGAAAATGGACTTGATACAACTTTAACCCTAATTTTGAGACTAAAACTAACCAAATTGGAACCTAACATAAAATCTCTGTGCATCAAGCATCAAGCTCAAGAATCTCACTAAATTAAAAACACAAATTAATATTAAAAATTCAGTATTAAAATTATTTGGAATTTGAATTTCAGTTTTTCATTATATGTTTGAAGTTATACTTACTGTGTTTTGTTAACGATTTCATAGTGATTTATTCCTAGAATCCATCATTTATGTTTCTTAAGTGAACAAATCAATATTTTAATGTTAAATATTATGTATGTTACATAAGGGGGGCGTGAAAACTTTAGAAAGGTTAAAGTGGGGCATGGCACAAAAAAAGTTGGGAAACACTGGAGTAACCCCTCTCCTATACTGAAGACGCATGACGTCACTCTTGAATTGAACCAATGGACTAACTCTCCTGAAAAGCTTCCCTCAACAGGTCCAAAATTTACATTAACTGATTTCGTTTTTGCGGGAGTCATAGCTAAGAAGCCTTATTTCTCAAGATTTATATATCTTTGGTAAGTTTCAATGCTTTATAAAATTTCATAAATTACTTAAAGGATAGTTCAATATGCTTTATTATGGATGAAATTCGCTCCATTTCTTAAATATTACTTAATACTAAATTCTTAAATCTTCCTCTGAGAACTATATTGAACTTAATGCTGTTTCTTAATATCACTTAAATATTATCAAAATATACCAAGTATTGGGATTTTTTTGTCTTTTAATATTCATGGATTCTTCGTTCTCGAATGTATCTAATTTCATATCAAATTAAAAGTAATCCAATTCCTATCATTCTGAAAAAAGGTTTTTCTCGGAATATAATATTCAACATGGTTTGCAAATAGAATATTTATTATAAAATATAATCCTTTATTCACTGTGAAATTTCATGCTAATTTTGGTTTTTATTTAAGAACGTAATTGAATTGCATGATATGATCAAAAGATCTTTGCTTATTATTGATGCTGTTATTGTTGTGAATTTATTACAAGCAAACTTTAATCTTAAATAGCCATTTTTATTAGTCAAGCAACTTATCCATTATGATAATTATTAGCATTTTCGGTCAAGAAAGATGTATTTGATTATTTATTTCTGAATTTGTGCTACATAGATAGATTATTGCGACATATGCCTACTTTTAAACCTAAAAATTGTATAAATCTGCTAACATTTTATCAATAATATTTTTTTATAAATTATTTCTGCAATAAAAACTTTTACATTCTTATTTTAAGCACATTTTATTTCTCTATTCATCATAGTTACTAAGCAATTTTATTTTCTGCTTTTAATAATGGAATTTCTGAATTAAGATTCTGGTTATTTCATTTTGTGTTAGCGTGAATAAATTATGTATAGGAATTATTTCTCGCTGACAAGGCATTATTTAAAAACATTTTTAGCTTGATTATATAAGTTAAATATTGATAAAACTAGAATTTCCTTTATCTGCAACTGTGGCGTCCTCTGAGTTTGAAAAGCTGAAATAGATTTTAAAAGAGAGTTTAGTAAATACTTTTAAAAAAATCTACTGTTTTGTACATGTATAAAAGTTCGTGTGTGTGTTTTTCAAGTTAAATGAATCATGTATTTATTTACAATGATCTTTTAGTTTCTTTATACATTTTTGCAAAATAAATAAATAAAATTGAGATTGCAAAATTAAATATTCATTAAACTTGTACTGAGTGTAATTTTTCATTTCTTCACAGCTGTCTTGAAATGTATTTAAATGAGTAAACGATTTTAAAAAATTATTTTAAAAAGTTTTAACTTGCATTTTACTTAAAATTTGTCTTTTTGTCTTTTTGAAATACAATTTATCTTTTCCTCTAAGTTTCCTAAAATATTTCTTTCTTGCGGAAATAAAATAAAGACCAATTTTTTAAAAAGCTATCATATTATTGAAAATCAGTTTAGGCAATTAATAATGTAAATGTGCATTATCTTGCAACTATATTTCTTGATGAGAAACAAAAAATAGAGATTTTTTATTTGCTAGCTCATACTGCTTAGGCGTTTGCTCCTTTGAAAAGCGTCGTTTACCAAACCCAGAGCCATCTAGTGGGAGAAAACGAAAGTTAAATGATAAATAATTTTTTTTTAATGATAGAAGAATATCCTTTTTCCCCCCGAAGCGTTTGTTCTTTTGAAAAGCGTCGTTTAACAAACGCAGTGGCATCTGGTGGAAGAAATTGAAAGTTAAATGATAAATAAAACCAGTTTTATTATCTAAGAACATTTTTCATTCGTTGTTGAATCATCGATTTCTTGAATTTAATTTTTAATTAAATTTAATTGTTGAGCTTTCTTTTAATTAAAAAGACAATGCAGTTGTGTTTATTTAATTTAAAATCAAGTATTGTCTTAATTTATTTTGGAAATTTTGTAAAATTAGTAATTAATAACCACTAGCATTTTTTTATTATCCTAATTAATAATTATAAAAAAAATTTGGTGTGTAGTAATTTAAAATCGGACCCTATTTTTAAAAAATTATTTCAAATGAATTGAGAAATATTTAAATTTTTTTCATTATTATTTTGCTTAAAATTACATTTAAATTCCAGTTGTGGAATTTTTATACTCGAAATACTGAAATCAACTTTTTAGAAAGTATTCTGCAAATTATCGTTTTGATATTTTGGATCATCTGAATATACTACTTATAATTTTTTTATGTGAATATTAAATTAAAATTAATAAAAAGATAATTTGAGTTCGCATTTCTGCAAGAAAAAGAGGACCCGAGATTTGCAATGTTTACAATTCTCTAGAAGACTCACTCCGGCTCAGATGTTTCTGAAACATCAGTATTTAATAAATAATATATTTAAATTTATTTTAGTTCTTTTCTGAAGCACACAAGCTGGGCAAACAATGAGTCTGAACAGGGAACATGCTTGTGAACATTACGATTCAATTATATTAAAATTTCTAAAGAATTGATTATTTTATTTCTATATCAGAGAACTTGTTTATGTTAGTCTTATTTATTTATTTTTTTTTTCTTTTTGGTTTAGTTAATATAAGATTATTAATTTTTAAAAACCATTCTTCAACTATCGCTAGATTTTTGAAGTTATACGATTAATTTTAAACCTCATTAGTAAAGGGATGTCAAAAGTTTTGGAGAAAAACTTTCTACTTAGTGTTTATATCTTGCCTATAAAATTTTATCTTTACCGAGTTATTTCTCAGCTCTCTTTCTCAGTCCATATTTTACGATCTTAAAATAAGCAAGAAATATTTTCCATCTCTTTTAGATTTATTTCCCATAGATGAGAATGAATAAAATACTCAGAAACTTTCCATAGAATGAATGAAGTGTTGGCTATAGGCAGTCATTTAGATGATCAGTTAGCAAAATATTAATATACTTGATTTAGTATGCTGTTTGTTTTTATGCATTGTGTACTGGCATTATTTCATATACAAAATGCAAAGTCATATATTGAAAAAATAATTTATCTTTATCAGAGTACAATTTTTTAAAAAGGCAACAATATGGAAATCAAATCTACGATGATAAACAGAAAACTCTAAATTTGTAATGGAGCTTCTACTCGGGAAAATTATAATTTTTTAAAATTGCTATAACATGGAAACTTAATATCAATAGTTGGAAGCTTTTCTTATTATTTATGGAATATCAAGAACTGTTTTTGAAAATATCCTCTCCTTACAAATCATTCCAATACCACGAACCTTATTTAATTCTATTTCAAATTTACGATCAACTTTTTTAAGTGCTTGTAATTAAAAAACGGATATTTTAGTGTTCGAACTTATTTAATTAAACGAACGATCAAGAAGAAATAAAACAAAAACGAATGAAACAAAAACTCCTTCGCTTAATCCAAATTGTTGAATTTATATAAAGTAATGCATTTACTGAAATCTAGATTATTGTTTCGAAGTGAATACAGTATTTATGGGAAGAAATATCATTCTTGATTGATTTTTATCATACATTTTTGAAAAAAATTATTGAAAAGTAATTCATGTTTCATAAAAAACCAAGAAGGGAAATAATTCGTAAGTATTACAACGCATGAAATTGTATTAAATAACATATCATCCTGTGTTCAAAATTGTGTTCAAAATCATGTTAACTTCCGCAAAATCTTGCTCTTTTACGTAATGTTTAAATTGTTGTAATCTCTTCTAGAACTGAAACTTATTAGTAATTAAAGAGCGTTTTAAAAAAAGCCATTGGTTGACAGTTTTGTGGTCGAAAAGGAAAAGTCATATAAACCCCTTTTGCACTGCAGTTAGGTTGAGGGGTTATTGTCTACCCCTTCGTCTATTGAATTCCCGAAATTACGCCTATTACTTCTAAAATCAGCTGTCTATTTTTGCCAGTTTTCATAATAGCATGAATTTTTCCATCAGAAGCAGATATCTAATTTTTATCTTTATATTGAGCACTTTTAAAGACTAATAAAAAAATAACGAAGCAATTTTTTTAAAAAAAATTACAAATTTTCATGAAGATTCGTGAATGCAGCAATATAGGAATAGTGAAATTATTTCTTTAAAATTTGATTAATCTACTTTCATGCTTATGCATAGCTGGCTCTACAGCTATCAATTTAAAAAGATTAAAAATAAAAGTAATCGTGTGAAATTGATTATTCTTATAGTCACCGAAGTAAAATTAAATCAAAATGTTATTTTGATTATAGTTTTTACATCCAAACATTTAGAAGACATATTTATAAACATAGCAACACTCGAGAAATTTTAGATAAGCTAACAAACATTTACAAAATTTTAAATAATATAATTTAAAGTCTTTACATTTCATACTAATTTTATCCACTTATTAGCAATCTGTTCTGCTCTGATTACTAAATTAATAATTAATTTTTCTAAAATAATCATTTTCAAGGACTCAATGAATTTTTTTTAAAAAAAATTAGGTTAGTTAATGTGTATCAAATACATGATTAATGAATTCGCAGGTTTATTTTAAAATTTCAACCATTGTTTAATGATCATGGCGAAAAGAGTAAAGTCCTACTACTTCTGGCAATCAGCATTCTTTTAATAGACAAGAAATTATTTGAAATAAGTATAAGTTGAAGTATTAAAAATGCTTCGAAATCCAACTCAAACTGAATTTATATTTCTTATTATTAAGTTCAAGACATTCAAATAGAGTAAATACTTTTTATTTTATTTGCAATGAGCATTTTTTAATTATTTATATTTGTTGAACTTGCTCTGAAATAGTTAAAAGAATAATGGTTTTATAAAAGATTCCTCTTAGATTTTATACTTATGTTAAACAGTTGCTAATAATTAGAGAAATGTGTCTAATGGGTGTTGAAGTAATATAGTTATATAAAGATAACTGCATTAACCTTCAGTATAGATTAATGAGGGTCGGCCCTCGACCCATTCTCAGTGTTGAACCTATGTTGACCACCTTTTTCACTGCATTACTTACAATGGAATTATCAAATTACAAAACCATGCCAGCTGGTTCAATTGCAGAGAGAAGAAACTGCTCCCATTGCCTTAGTGATTTATTATCAATCCTCTTGAGAACAGTTACCAAAATTTTATTAGAAAAATGAACATATTTTACTTAGGAGGATAAATGCCCATAAAAGAAGGAGCTCTCTCTACGTAATTTCTAGCGTTTTGGGGAAAAAATGACACTGATTTTTAAAAAAAAAAACTGAAGTGTTTGGTGAGTTTTTAAAAGAATTAATGCTTGAGTAATTTTTTAAAAAAATCATTTATTTCCAAGATTTTTTTTTAATGAAAAGTGCCGTACTCCTCCCTCCCCCCGTTCTGAAGCAATTTAGTTTGCATTTTTTCTCTCGAGATCTTGTTAAATATCTGTCAGTTCTTAACGTTTGGCAATTAACATGTATTGAAATCTATAAAACATATATATATTTAAAAGAGAGTAATATTTCAAAATTTCTGGAATTGAAATGCTTTATTGTTTCAATACAATTCACTGAGCTTAAATGTTCCTTAACTTTTATCTGAATCGAAATTTCGTTTGTAGAAAAGAAAAGAAAAACAAATTAAAAACTATTTGAAGTGAAGGGGAAAAACGCAAAAGAGAAAAGGTTAAATTGTTGTTTTTCAAATTTCAATGATTTGTCTTTAATAAATGTTTATTTCCA
Organism: Argiope argentata; assembly: GCA_026289955.1. NCBI lineage: Eukaryota > Metazoa > Arthropoda > Arachnida > Araneae > Araneidae > Argiope > Argiope argentata. Next base: position 7,131 of record JAOUZG010017226.1, on the reverse strand, counting down.
CAAATGGGTTCACTTTAATAAAACTCACCCATTTAGCTAATAGTAATTGTTTTTTCTGTTGGAATAACAAATACCGTCTAGTGATTTTTATACCAGAATGATAACATTTTTGCAATTCTTTTCGTAATGTGTATTTTCAGGAAAACATTTATGTTAAATGGATGAGTTTTATAAAAGAAAGATGATTTGATTTTTTGCTGTAGTTATTTTGGATGTAATCTTAAAAATCCATTTAATAAGTTCTAAGAATAATTTGTCTCATGATTTTCTGCTTTTTAGTAAAACCTCATAGTGGGAGAATTTAAATTAATATAAATTTCTTGCTTGCTACAGGATTT
>JAOUZG010017223.1:12877-37634 GCA_026289955.1 Argiope argentata | reverse complement strand
TTTTTATCCCTTTTCAAAACATTAGCATCATCAAAAGTATACTGTGAAAAAAAGCTTTTTTCTTTTTTAATTCATAGTAATTTTACAGTTTTTGAATGAGCATGGTTTATAAATATTTAAATACAACTGTGACTTCATATGAAATGGTTTAATCTTTATTTAACATTTTTTCTTTAATTTCTTTCAGATCCACCTCGATTAACGTCACCTCCAATTCTAGAAGACAAATCCAATACTTCTTTGACAGTGACGTGGAAGGCGTGGGAATATGCCACCGATGAAGGAGGAATTCCAACCGACAGAGTGGATTATTTGGTGAGTCAGCGATATTAATCAGAGTCAACGATACGTTTTAAGGCTAACTAATTGTCAGTCAAAAAAATTCTGCCAGCATATAGCAAAATACTCGTTTAATTAGTTCGCTATTTATTAATTATTCTTTAACTATGTTTAAGTTTGAAATATTTTTGGAAATAAAATAAAATGCAGATATTTTTTCAGTTAGTTATTTATTAGTTATTCTTAGACTAATTTTAAGTTTTAAATACTTTTAGTAGATGTAGGTTCTTTTTTCAGTTACTTGTTTTCCTAATTCTAATTTCTGTCAAAAGTCATTGTTAGCTGAAATTGTTAACAACGGCCAGACGATGAACCAGATTCAACTCCTTTGAAAGAGGGTCCATGCACCTCGGAATAAAAATAATTTTAGCAATTAAAACTTTAATTAATTAATAAACTTTACTGAATATTTTATTTGCTTAAGCATATATGATCAAAAGTCAGAATAAAATTTATTTATTACAAATTAAAATTTAATGTTATGAGATATAAAACGAGTAATACAAAAAAAATTAATTAAATTTCTACTTAAGTCAACAAAAAATATTTTAGTTACTTTCTATTAAATAATTATAATTAATATAAATAATTTATCAAAAAATGATTTATTTTCACAATAATGGAACTCGCATTCTTCGCCTTCAAGGAAAAAATACTGAAATCCCAGTATTTTATTAATTGAGCTACTGCCTGTAGATTTCGATTTTCGTTACAAACTGCTAAAACTCTACTTAAAGCATTAGAATTTAATTTAATTTAATTAATTAAATAAATAATATTTCAAAGAACTGTTTTAACATTAAATGCCATCCACTACAAGTTTTAAAAATGATATTTGATTTTGAGATGAGGAATAAAATTTATTTTAAGTTGAAAATTTGAACAAGATTTGTATATTGGAAGACTGTGAACTAATTGTAAGAATTAAAAAAATAAAACAAGTTAGTTAAAGAATCAATGGTGTTATTAGGAAATATAATCAATGTAGACTTTTAAAAGAAAAGACCGTAAAAGCTTTTAAAATTCATAAAACCCGAAAAAATATCCAAAATAATAAACTGTTTGCAGGTTTAGAATTGATAAATGTTGAGATTTATTTACAGAAAAAAAAGGAAAATAACTAAGGAAAAAAACACATTTTAAAGAATTAAACCTACCATCAGAAATTTCAAGTTATTATGTGAGAATATTATTATTTTATTAAAATATTATTATTATGTTTGTCTCAATTAATTTAACTCATTAAGTAGTTAAACCAGTTCGAAAAGGCAATACTGGTGAAAGAAAGTCAATATTTTAAAAACGCATATGCTTTCAAAGAAGCATACATAATAATAATGCAATGCTGGTAAAATTAGGTAAAAATACATGCGTTAAATGATGTTGATGAATATTGATATTTATGTTCATTGAATACTCGATATCAAACTTCAATTATTTGTTGCTTTCAATTATTCAAAATTCAATAACAAAAACAACATCATGCTCTAACATGATAAGAATCCTTTTTATTATTACAAAATTAGTTAATTATATACCAGAAAAAAATTTAGCATTTACTTTTTTATTAGCCTGGCGCGAGCGGAAGAATCGCCAAATAATGTCAAATACCGCCAAATTTCTTTGGTGGTTTTTCACCTGCCCCCGGCTAACAGAAAAGTACCAGACATATTAAAACTCTAGAACTCAATGGAAAGAGGACGGCACTTAGTGAAAAAAATTGTATAAACCAAAACTTTTATTTTTGATCATTTTTTAATTGAGGATTATTTCCAATTTTTCGTAGGTGCTGTACAGACCAAAGGGATTTCACGAATGGATTAAACTCGGCACCTGGAAGACCCCTTTGACCGGACACTTCGAACCTGAAGTCACTATCGAGGATCTGAAGCCCAATACTGTTTATGAGGTTTCATTGAAATGCAGACGAAAAGGAGAAGGCGGGATGGGAGATCCTGGACCTATTTTAGAAGCAAAGACTGAATGCGGTGGTGCGTTTATTGTTACCTGAATCTTAATATAAGTTATATATGCACTCTCTATCTCCTCATATACAGATATAATATAAACTTCCATAAAAAGAAAAATTGCCCATTAAATATAATAAAAAAATGAGTAGAAATTCATGAGAGAGTTTCAAATTAGATATGTTACCATTTATTTCCACATTAAACGTAGTTAACATGCAAATTATTTTAGAGATTTTTATTTATAAAACAATATGTAAAACGAATTTTAAGACCTTTCCCTTCTTTGCAATTATTTTAGCTTTATTTATGATGTTACACAAAGATATCTCAGCTTTAAAATCCAAAATAGAATCAAATTATTACGGAATATGTGAGGAAGAATTGAGGTTACGACTCTAACTGGTTTATACAGTTTTTTTGCTAACACCAATCATTCCAACAAGAAACGTTTGGAATTTTACGTTTACATTTAACATATATATAAAACAAGTATAGTATTGCATATATATTGTTTTTCCATCCTTACTTAATGGCTCCCAGAAGGCTTGTCCTGCCTATATTATCCTTCATTTACCATTGAATTAGTAAAAAAGAAAAAAAACGACTTCTTGAGTTTATCAGATTTTCGAAAGTTTTCAGAATGTTACTTGATTTCTATGCTTTAATCGTCTACTTAACTAAAGAGGTCCTTAAAATTTATTACTGTGAATTTTTTTGTGATAAGAAATTGAATGAAATCTATATCAATTTATTTTTAATGAACTTTCAGGTTTTGCTTTCTGCATATAACAACAGAAACCTTAAATTGAATTTTTAATGGATTTTTACACCTCTCTTTTGAAATAAAAAGAATTATTCTCATAGTTTGTAAAATTTCTTAAAATATTTCTGTTTTGAATACCAAAATAAAATCGCCCGTTTTATAAAAAAAATGATACCTACAGTCGCAAATTTCAGTTTATGTGAGAACATTATTATTTTTGGTCATTATTTGTCTTAATTAATTTGCGTCATTAACCAATGGTTTGAAAAATTAAATATATATATTTTTTAACTTTAATTTTTAATTTTTTTTTAATTAGCAAAGTTTTTCAGCTCAACTTATTTTAAAATTAAAAACAACAACATCGTTTTCTAAATATTGATGCATGTGTAATCTGATAGTCTCGTGATTGTTTCAAATTGGTTTAAACGTGTTGATGACTTCAATTAATTAAAACAGTTTGTAAGAATTCAGGGATTGAATGATTTGGAAGTCAAGTTGTAACTTTAGTTGGAAATAAATTGCCAAATGTGTCAGCCTTCCATATTGTTTTCTAATAATTCTAAAAGCGATAAATGGATACATCAAAAGCGATATTTCGTCATTTTGTTGCCTCCGTATTTTAAGACTTTAAAACCCTCAAATCAAAACAACATAATGTTCTTACATAGTAAAAAATTATTTAATTTTTAAAAAAGATATTTCAAGGATTATTTTTTTATTTCCATGGGTTTTATTAGGCTCTTTCTCAAAAATATTTAAACTCATCATTTTTATTATTTAAATTATATTAAATTATGTTTTTCTTTCTTAAGTTGCCCTTCCCGATGGAATCCCTCAGGAGTTTTTACCAGAAAAAATAACTCAGACAACTGTGGCATTAACTTGGAAAGTAAGTTTCAATTAGGGTTGTTTCACTTATATGCATTTGTAGTAAAAACCGTGTGATGATTTCAGGAAAATTGCGTTTATTATACTTAATGATTTATAAAACTACTTTTAATTAAGCCATAAAAGCAAAAAAAAGAATATATATTAATTTAAAAAAACTGTAGGAAATATAACCAGACAGGTTTTAATCAGAATTCTTTATTAGAACAATATGTTTAGGAAAAAGCAATAAAAATATTAAAGGAATTCCAACATTCTGACAAGTTTATCGTTGGTTGCTATAATGACGTAAGAGACTGATCTAACGATGTTTTGTTTAATATATGATTGAAGTCGCAAATAGTTGGTAAAGTCTTGAATGTCAGAAATAAAATAATTCAAACCTCTGTTGAAAACATGACGATCTGCGAAGTCTATACGTTGAAGTAAAAACTTATCTCTTAGAAAAGTGAGAAGATTTCAAAAGATATATTTTACCACCAAATCAGAAGTATTTGCTTTTGATGTCCAAAACTGATGTAGTCGATGGAAATACATTCAGGCAGAATACGAAGAACTATTAAATCAATGCGATATGATGTACATTCTGTTCATTAAACAAAGAAAATATGTTATATTCCTATTAGAACAAGATATTATACGACGTTTCCAAGAGGTTTTTCAATATTTTAAGTGCCACACAGTATCATTAAATATCGTAATGATATTATAGGGCTTTCTTTGGCGAAAAAGTTGGAGGAAATACGTGTTACCTATGTAGATCAACTTATGACACATTGGTATTTAGATCACACTTTGAGTCAACTGCTCTCAGGGCAATATTTAGTTTAAATATAATGCAGTTTACAACTGGTACAATTCATCACAGAAGAATTTGTAACTTAAGTATAATGTAGCTTATAACCGAGTTAATTGGGAACAGTGTTGTGCCTTGTTTAAATTTGATGAGTTTATAATTGAGACAATTGTCCTTGGGGCAAACTAATTTGATTGTAGCATAGTTTATAATCGGGTCAACTAGTCACACTTCAATGTGTAGTTTAAATGTAAAGTTAATGGTTCATAGCCGAAGCAATTAATCTTGGTGCAATGTGGAATTTAAATGTAATGTTTACAACCAGGACAACTGGTATAAGTGCAGTTGTTTTAAATGCAATAAAGTTTATAAACTGGGTGACTGGCCACAATTCGGTGTATAGTTTAAACGTAATATGGCTCATAACCGGGACGACTGACCTGGGTGTAATGTGGGATGTAAATTTAATGTAGATTATAATAGGGACAATTGGTTAGGGTGAAAAGTAAGGTTTAAATTTGATGTAGTTTATAAGAGATCTGATGATTTTATTAGAGAATCATAATGTTTGCCTTTGAGAGGGTAAAATGATAAAAAATTTTCTTTGTATCAGAACAAAGAATTGATCACTGCAGAAAAAATATAAACTGCTTTCGTCACTTAATCGACTCATTGCCAAAAGTAGCGATTATTCAATAATATGTAGTAAGAAGTTTTGGAAATTAATTCTGACATTAAAAATTTTTTCCAGGAATCTTTTCCATCTGTAGATGTCATAATATCAAACCTGAAATAATGTTTTGCCTCTTATGGCTTTTGCTATAGACAAGCTCGCTGAGGTAGTCAGCAATTTAAGCCCAATCAACATCTCTTGTTTCATTGTAGCGCCAGCTAGGACCATCAGTAAGAATTATGCTACTCATTCCTCACATTCGCTTGCACAGACCCCTTTTATCCAATCACACACCTTTCAGATAGAACACAGATTAACAATCTTTCCCGAACCGAGCCTCGAACTAGGGACGCCAAGATCAAGGAAAAGATGCAATACTCCTATGTCAGGACGCCAGAAGCTTGAAATATATTTTCTTTGGATCATCTTTTATGGAAAAATCATTTTTATTTTAGAAGTTTTGTAGTTGACAAGGTCGAAAGATTGGAAACATATGGAAAAGGAGATGGCTGTAATTTCTCGCTATCTTTGTGTACGACAAATTAAAATAATTTAGAATTGAAACATATGTTGTTATTTATGCAAAACTGAATTTTTTAAAAATTATTTTCATATTCTAGAATCCATCGGAATCACTGCTGCAGTGTCCCTTGACATCCTACCGTCTCACCTACTATCCAGAGGCATTCGAGAGCATCATGGAAAACATAGAAACGGACGGAATCCAGACATCCATCGTCCTCGAAGATCTGACACCTCACAAGAATTACGTCGTAAGACTTTTTCCCGTCACCAAGCTGGAGGAATCCAAGTTCTATGCTGAGCTGATCATCAAAACTTCTGAATCGGGTAAGATATTCTCATATTGGCAATCTCAAAAGTAACACATCAATATTTCATGGTTAGAATATATAGAGAATGGCATGGACCTCTGGGATCGAACTCGCAACTTCTGGACGAGTAACATAATTATTATATTAAGTAATTACTTGTGTATGATAGATGTTATCTGGCTTACGAAGCTTTCACCAGTGTCGTTGGTGAAACGAATGAAATAATTGCGCCATTCCTTATGGCGAGGATATGTGTGAATAGGTGAATATGTTAGCTGCTGTTTCTAATGCGCCTGACGTCTTTTGCTGCCGGTAGAGGGCGCCACAACAGCTGTACGAAGGTTGCTTATTTTAGGTTGCGGGTCATCATTATGGTATAGACTGTTAGGAACGAACTCGCAATGCTCTGATTTGTAGCCTAGTAACATAACCACTATACAAAAGTAATTACTAGCTTACGATAAATGTTAGCTCGCTTATAAAGCTTTCACCACAAATCAAAGAAATACTGTTCAGAGAGCATTATTTAAGGTACTTGCAAAAATCTGAAAATATATTCAACGGCTTAAAATCACATGTGAATTTACATGTTGCCAACTGAAATCGCCAAATTGGCGCTTTTTGGTCACCGTTAATACCTGCAAGTACCTTATTTAACTCTGAAAGCTAAATCTTGGGGGTATCGATCGAAGAAAACCGAAAAAGAAAAGACACTTATTAAAAAAATCATTCATGTAATCCCCTCGAAACTTTTTCTTCATATCTGCAATAAATGCTTTCTCCCCTTTGTCTACGCATAAAATTGTAGCCCTTGGATAAGCCCGCGAATGCCTTTCATGACATTGTCGAATGTTAATTATGAAATACAACTTTTTGATCAGAATCTAGTATTTTAATGAATCTAATGGGGTAATATACCTTTTTGCACACGGAGTAAGTTCAAAATTTGATACTAAACTTCAATTGTATTCTCCTGATAAGATTGAATACCTTTATTGAAATACCTTTATTTACATTTTTATAATTATGAATTATTGCATTTACAACCAGATAATAGGTCAGACCGACATTAGTTTAAAATTTTTCAAATCAAAATAATTTGGTCCAATTTTTTTTGACTCTGTATTTCAGGTACTAAACATGTGTATCAACATTTTTACTGACTCTATTACGTCATCTTTGAAAATTATTTGCGATTAATCCCTGGATGTGGGTATTACCAGCCAAAAATTGAATCGGTGTTTTTGAAACGTTATTCTCAATCTATTCGAAGAAAAATTTGATACAAAACTGCATTTATTTATACAAAATATAACGACAAATTTGTTATATCTAAATCAAAGCATTTTAAAACTTTCGCGTTTACTTGTTTTTAAAAGTATAGATCGACTAGATTTGATCAGCTGTTGGTTTTGACTCAAATTTTGACAGATGCCAACACTACAGAAATTTAGTGTAGACTTAGAATTTAACTTAGAATCTTACTACAATGTATCTATCTCCTTTTTATAAATATTGTGGTAACTTATATTCAAATATTGCGTTAGCTTATATTAAAATATTGTGTTAACTTATATTTGAATAGCCGATTAGGTAAACTTCCTCTGAATAAATTTTACACAAAATTTTATAGATATGTACGTTTAATGTAAAGAACTGTATACAAAATTTCAACCGTCTAGTTCAAAGCGTTTTTGAGCTATCTTTGTCACAAGCAGGCATTTCCCGAAAACGTGTTGTCCAAACTGTGGGAGATATGGCATGTGGACATTGGTCAAAATCTGGAATTAGTTTTTTTAACCATTTTTATACGTTCTCTACGTATACAAGAAAGTTTTTAAAAACCAGTGAGGATATTGGAGATAACCATATTTAAGTGCAATTTAAGCTTATAAAACAAGAGCATCATGTACTTTTCCGTTAGCTGGGCGCAGATATCACCAATTGTGAATCAAACACGAGCCTAGTCGCCAAGCGAAACGAATGAGAAAACAGTCAATGGAATTTTACATTATTTGGCGTTCTTTTGCCAAATTTCATTTGGCAAGATTCTACATTTTTTGGCGTTCTTTTTCTAAATTTCATTTGGCGGGATTCTACATTATTTGGCGATTTCTCGCTTGCACCCGGTTAGAGACAAAGGTACTGAGAATCAATCCTAAATTCCTTTTTAATAATTCAAATGATAAGTTACCTTACATTTTGTTATTTCTTTTATAGTGCCTGGCCCAGTATCGGATTTGGAAATCAACCTTGTTGATGATAAGCCCGATCTCTTGCTGGTGTCTTGGGAAGCCCCTTCAGAAGAGTTTGGGGCCATCAAAGGCTACGTGGTCACAACCATGCTGCTGGACAGAGGACAGTGTGGAGCACCCAAGGAATTGGAAGAACTGAGCACTCGCCAGATCCATTCCGATGATACGGAAGTGAGATACGCCGATTCGGAATCATCAATAATTTGTTAAAATCTGATTATCTTATTATTCAAAACTTCTGACAAAATAATTATTTACTAAGTACATTACTGAGATATTTAGCCTTTTTCCTTATTTTCATACAGATTACTCTGCAGAACCTCTACCCGTACTCAGTGTACAATATCAGCGTGCAAGCGAAAACGATGGCTGGGGTTGGAGAACCCGTATCAAAGAAGGCGACAACTTTGGAATCAGGTGTTTTAACTTAAGAAATTTTAATTGTGAAATTATATTCTTTTCTGGATGAAAAAAATATCATTCACAACTCAAATTTGCAATTTATTAATAATTACCTAATCACTTCTGTTTAAGCACATCTCTCAAAATGTTAAAATAATGTTTATATTTTCCCGTGGTTTTTAAAGATGCTGCATGCATGCTTTATTAGATAAATTTAAGGAATATTTATCATAAATGGACGTATGCAGTATGATTATTAATGACGAATCATAAATAGAAATAAAATCTACAAGTTTTCATATTATAAAAGTTAAAGTTAATCATCTGGTGGGATGTTCAAATTGTTCCTTATTGACTTACAGACGCAAAGAATAAAATAATGATAATAATAAACTTGTGGTGAAAGCTTTTTACGCCAAATAATATCCGCGGGACACAAGTAATTACTTTTGTATTGTGGTTATTTACTCGGCAGTTTGGAATTAGCGTGTTACATTTTAATCGAACAACTGGACAAACGGACTTCCTCAGAACAATGTTCACTTATAGTGGAATTAGGAAATTTGGTGTTAAGATCGTATACCAAATTTCAATTATCTGGCTCAAAAGTGTTTTTTGAGCTATGTTTATCACAGACAGACAATCGGACATTTTCCATAAATGTGCCTTCCGAACTTAGGACGGTCTAAAACATAGAGATTCGTTTATTTGAATGATGATTACTGTACTTTCTCCGTAGTACTTATATAAAAAATAAAGTCATACCAGACTCTCCGACACGCCTGAAGGCACACGAAATAAACTATCAAACTGAGTCCTAAGGGCCATCACCAGCCACGGTGCAACCTTTTCCGTAGGAGTTACCTGCCTTCATTGATGAGAGGAGCTAATCCTCTACCTATTTGTGTACCTTCCAGGTGACGCAATCCAACCACCATTCCCGAAGAATCGCATCCTCTTTTCGGGTTGCCCCGGCGAGGATACGAGAAAGTAAAAGATAGATCTAAATGGCAATGAACAGTGTTTTAATAACTGACGTTAGTCATTCCATATTGCAACAGCTTATTATTATTAAACAATTCAATTTATTTCATATTGATCAATCGCCAGTATTTATTAGTGAACAAATCATTATCAAATACTCCGAAGCAATGTTATTCAAGCACAAATTTCTTACAAAAACTCTTTTCGATCCTAGTTCCGAGTGAAGCCCCACCGAATGTGAGGGTGATCTCCTCCGCAAACGATTCGCTGGAATTCGCCTGGGATCCCGTTCCCTGCAAGCACGCCAACGGAGACATCATCTACTACGAGTACACCATAGTGCAGAACGTCGAGACCCCCGTGGGAGGAACGATTAGAAAGAGAAAATCGTTGGACACTATCTTCGATCCAGTACCAGGTATGTAAATTATTGTTTTTTATAACGTAAATGTATTAAAATTTAAGATGCCGTCTCTGAGCATAGTGGTCTCCAAAAAATTATAGTGTTCAACATCAAACCATTTTAATATATAGGTATATACTTATAATCGCAATAATGTTTTTCAAAGAATCATATTTTACTCCGCGACTTTGGGGGACCAGCTTATTTGTTTGAAATAATGTTTTCCACTGCTGCTTAAATATTCATAAAATTTACTTTAAGGTCACAGTTTCATATAAGTTTTACATTGCTATTTGATTGAAGACTGAAACATTGACATTGAAGATTGATAAATATGAGTTTAATTAAGTTAGTCTCTTACAACTTGTTAAACATATAAAATAGTATGTGGAAATGAAAATGTTTTATTTGGAATTAATGTTCAAGGGAAAAAACTTGTTTTTAATCGCAGTTTCAACAATGGCAAAAAAGGAACAAAACGATTGAATACTTTTGTGAAGCAATGGAACTTTATTTTATTTATTCCTCTATACATAATATAAAATGAAATCTCCTGAAAGTGTCTGTATGTTGGAACCACAAAAAATAGAGAAATAGTTAATGGATATTGGAGATATTTATACCATTTTGTGGAGCATTTATTGGGGAAGGTTTTAATACATTAAAGTAATATCAAACTAAAAAGGGCAGTTTTATAATTGTGATTTTAACTTATCCGCGCATGCGCAAAAACCTCAATTGCGCATATGTAAACATCAATAGCTATGGTATGCATATGCGATACATTTCTTAGTTTACATCTGATTATAAACCGGGATTCAAATCCACTATGCCCAAAGGAAGAAAATCCAACCTTGGCGTTAACATATTAAATGTCAAAAAGCTTCGTTTGTTGCGCGATAAAGAAAATGAAGAGGAAAGAAAGGTTCGGTTAGAGCATACCAGAGAAATAATGTTCACACCTAGGGAGGGGGAGTCTTTTGATGAGTGAAATAACCTTCTTTCTTTAAATCGCACTGCAACTATATTGTGGAGACAGAATGAATCTCCTGAGAAGCGAAATCATCGCTTGTATTTTGTCTACCCTGCGTATCATATTTTCACTTTTGTAAAATTTGAATTTGTGCTGTAAAAAATTGTTTTGTAGTTATTTTTTATAATTTCTAAATGTATTTTTATGTTAGTTTGATGTTGCGTAACATGCAAATGTCATATCAGGTACAGGCTAGACTTAAGTTTAATTCTAAATTTTTTTCTCGGATGATATGCCATGGGCAAAACCGTGCGGGCATTACTAGTAATATTATAAAATTGTTACCAAATTATTTATAAGTTAAATTTTAACAAATATTAAAATTAGACAAAAAGTTCATCCGAAAAAAGATTCAGACTGTTTGAAATTATAATTTTTTTATTATTTTTAAAATGGTGTAGAAATTATTTTGAGAAATAATGTTTTAGGAAGATACATCTGAAAAGCATCAAAAACTTTTTAAAATTTTAACAAACATATTTTAATCAATTTTTGTGCATTGAAAATTTAACAGTGACCTTTATATAATCTTAAAGAGCTTATGTGCCACATTTCATTACTTATTTTGAACATTTTTTATATTTTAATTAAAATATTTATATCTTTCAATTTTAATAATTCGACATGTGTCAAAGATTATTACAATCGACATGTGTCATATTTTGATTTTATTATCAAAATTCTATTCTAAATTTTCGATTTGACGTACATAGTCGAAATTTTTCTGAATTAAAACCGTAGTAAAAATAAAAAGGAATCCAAAAGACACACAAAGAAATTTTTTTCTACGTCTACATTTTTTTATTTCAGTTTTAGAACAATTTTCCATATCACCTTTGTCTGAAAACTAAAAACTTATTTAAAAAAATATATAACAAATGTTAATTAATATTAAATTCTGACTAACTATTACATTTTGATTTTTGATATCAGTTGTCTAATACGTTTTGTGTTTGGAAGATCTGCAGGTCAAAATATCCAATCTGAAGCCCTTTACGAGCTACGGTTTCATGGTCGCAGGAGTCACTGGAGTGGGAAGAGGACTGCTCTCGGATATCGTCTCCCACAAAACTGAAGAAGGAGGTACACATATCTTATAATTTTAACTTATCGGTACAGGAATGAATTTGCATTTTAGTAGAAAATGCATTATAAATCAATCGAATAATTTCTATTTCTTCATCTTTGGCTTCTGTTTACCCAGGTCAAAAGGCAAAACTCTAAGCATAAATTTGTTACCTTTAAAACACATCTAAAAATTAACCGCCTTTGATGACTAGTTCGTTCTAGTTCTGGAAAATAGACTTTCCTGATGGTTTACTGTTAATCCGACAGCACATACTCGGTCCCCTCCCCCCATCTTTCCATTTTGTAAGAGATCCCAAAATGTTTTAAATAATTTATAATAATTTATAAAATGCCAATTAATTTATATATATTATTTCCTATACTTTCATGAGAATAAAAAGGAAGAAAAAAATAGATAAAAGATAACCAAACAAGGCTATACCACCATGCTTAATAAAGGTGTTAAGATTAAATTTGAATGACCAGATTACCACGATAGCATTAACGGGGACTAAGGTTATGGCCTAAACAACCAGTCACGGCACAACTCTTCCAATGGGAAATAGCATGTACCCGAACCTCACCATTCACTGTACCCATCCAGGTGTCGAGAATCAAACACCATACCGGAACCTTCTCATCCTCCTTTCTGAGTTACCCCCTATCCCTCCAAGGGGGGGGAGAGGGAAAATCTAAGCAGATATTCAATTTTTTATTGTGGGGACTTCAAATCGCCCAGTGTTGTGCCAGCTTTATAGATTACTTTACTATTACAGACCATAAAGCAGTAAAAACTCAGACATCTTTTTACTAGTGTTCCTACCGATAGTTAGAATGATGGTGCGGATTCCTCCGATGTAGTTGAACTTTTGCAAGTGGTCATGATCTGAGGAATATTGAATTTTCTTGAAAAATTTTCAGTTTCTGTTTTTAATGCACAGTAATTCTTAAAATTCCGCGCTTTAAATGGTTTTAAAACTGGAGTATTAACCCTTTGCACTCCGAAAAATAATTAGATGCAAATTTATTCACCTAATACTAAGATTTCTTTCTATGTTTGTTTATTGTTGTTGTTTGTTTTGTTGATTGTTTATTTCTATGAAAAATAAATACACATAATTCTTTTAAGTTGAATTTCTTTGGAAAATTAATCTACATCTATTAACCATTATGTAGGCATTTTCAACAATTAAATTTGAAAAAATAAATAAGTAAAACGTCAAAATGAGACACAATCTTGAATGGTGAGTCAGAGCCACCATCGGAGGGCAAAGAGTTAAGTATTGTATTTATGGAAAAATTATTCTTTTGTATGGGATGTGCTGTGTTTTAGTATGTCTAACACTTTCTGTAGCATAAACGTATCTTATTTCGCGTTTTTTTTTAAGATAAAAAATTATTTTGGCTTGTCAAAACTTTACATGCTTTTTAGAAAAAGTACAAAGAAAGCATGCTTTCACAGATTAAGGATTTTTAATACATATTTAGAAATGACAGTATATAACAATTGCGATGAATGCTTTGTAAGTCAAATACCATCCCTCGGACCGAAGTGCCACATTTGGTCCAACGGATATATTACTCGGCTACAAAGTTCGGGCCTTGGGCAATCCGCATCTGTTGTACAAGTTTTGCCTGGGAGGTAAACGCTGAAACAACAGCACTATTTGGTGGTAACCGTCTAACAGTGTTTGCAATGAACTGAATGTTTCATTTCAGTTCCGTCTGAACCCCGACTTCTCAGTGCCACCTCGGTGACAGAGAAAGAAATGGAGATCTCATGGATGGAACCGGAGAATCCCAACGGCATTATCATCCAGTATCACGTCACGGTTTGGAACGATGATTTCTCGAAAAAAGTCTTCAAAACTGAGACTCGCGCTGAATTCGCCGAGATTTCATCGCTGAAACCAGCCACTCGATACATCATTCAAGTAAGAATCCCTTTATTGGTTTTTTTCTTAATTTCAAGGAAAATTTAATACATTTTAATCATTTTGTTTATTAAATTAATTAATAATTCATGAGGGTTATTTATTGATTATTAGATATTTAATATTTAATTGATTACTACATTTTAATTTAAAACTTTCGAGAAAGAACTTACGAAATTTGATTCCAAAAAATAAATAATATTTTGTTAAAGTTTACTTAATTTTATTTATACAAATTTCTGTTTGATTATTAGTTGATCGTAGAATCAAGAATGCATTTAAATGAAATGTATATTGAAATTCGGCAAGAACATCATTGTATTCATTTCGATTTAAGAAAGAATCCTTTATTTGGAGAGTGTCACATACAGACTGTTGAATTTAGATCTAATATTTTGTTAATTAGATGATAAATTTCTGCACAGTTATCAATAATACTTTTCCAAAATATTTTTTCTATAAATAAAATTGTTCTTATTTATAAGAAATTACTTGAAGATGTCGTGTACGCATTACAATGGAAAGGGGATGCAGTGGCTTCTGAGGGTAAAGACCCCAGAGCACCCGGGGGCAGAAGTCTGACTAAAAGTTCAGATTCTTAAGCGGCGTTCTCACGACCCGTCGAATCTTCAGACGATCCACGCGTTCCCCCGTTTTACCCCTCTTGCGGTTTCTTGGAGTTCTTTGATGTCTGTGGGTGCGTCCGAAGTTTTCCCGCAAATTGTCGGTAAAATGTCCAGACATAAAAGGACCCCAAGAAACCGCAAGAAGGGTAAAGCGGCGGGAAGCGTAGTCCGTCTGAAGATTCGCAGGTCGTTGGAACTAGGCTTTATAGGGTTAATGGAATTACTGCCTGTGCTGGACTACCTCCAGTTTTTGAGGGTAAAGCTTGAGGTAGTTCTGATGGGACTTGGACTGTTTCCTCCTCTTGATGGTATGAAGGGCAGAATGTGCTAAGTTGCATTGAGCTGCAATTCCATAGGATGCTTGTGTGGGGAATTTGTTACCCGGATATGAGTATTGACTTGAATTCAGGTGTGAACGTCTGATATGGGTTTCGAATGCATGTCATTGTGGTAGATCTATGATGATATGGACGTTTTATCTGGATTTCAGATACATGTTTTGTGTTCTTGGATTTAGGGTTAGAATTAATGGTATATGAGGGGGAAAACACAATGGTGAGTGGAAAAAATTACATTTACTAAGTTATTTAAATTAAATTTGAAGGATATTACGGGGTCTTTTAATTTTGGGATCAGGATTATAAAATGCTCTATTTTAGTAAGGGATTTGGTCTCATTTGAATCAAGTTTATAGAAAAAATTTGTAGCTAGTAACTTTTAAACTCAGATGAAGATGACACTCATATACTTGCTT
The DNA here is from genome assembly GCA_026289955.1 of Argiope argentata. NCBI lineage: Eukaryota > Metazoa > Arthropoda > Arachnida > Araneae > Araneidae > Argiope > Argiope argentata. The sequence goes on along the minus strand of JAOUZG010017223.1, from coordinate 21,910 downwards.
TCACAACCTCTTTTTACAAGAGGAGTCGTTCTTTCACACACTTTGCATATAAAACATATGAGAAGAACAACCATTCTCGAAGCGGGACTCGAACCCGGAACGCCCAAATCAAGGAGAAGGCGCTACCCTTAAATTCACTTTAAAGGGGCATTGATAACTGGGATAACTTTGCACTATAAAATGAAATTCATTAAAAATACGTCATAGAAAATTTATTTCAGTTCTCTTTTAAATCAATTAAAATACATATTGAAATACGCTTATTAAAATTATTTCCCTTTTATGGAAAGGATGGATGTTGTAACTATCAGAAGTATTCAACGCATCATATTTAAGCTTTATAAAGATATAAAGCCATTTGGAGTATAGCTATGTTATTTTCCTTTCTCATTTTAAATTTTGTCACTTTTAAGGACTGTTATCCTTACACAAACACACGTATATTCGCAGCATGATTTTGGAAAATTCGCGGCCGAAAAAGAAATATTTGGAATTTCCGATGAACGTCAATGTTACCATGGGAGACATAATTTGTACAAAATGAAGAAATGCGGAATTCATATGTTCCAATCAGAATACAATAGAAAAAGGACCGAAATTTTCCCTTCATTGATTTTACTATGACATTCTGACAGTTTCCCCCCATAGGGTCGACTTGGGAAAGAGAGTCTTTGATATCTTTGAAACAATTGCGTAGTCCAGGGAATTTCCTTCCTCCATTTAGAGCTTGAAAAGCAAAAGAAAGATTAATTTTAGAGCGCGTGGTTGGCAATAAATAAATAAATAAAATGATATTTGGATTACTATATACGAGAAACTTAGTAGTATGGACTAGTTTAAGAATTTTTTGAAAAAATAGGGGATTAAATTAAACAAGTAATTTAAAAAAAAATCTTTTATAAATAAATTCCTACTTAGGTCAACAAAGAAAACTTTTATTTTAGTTACTTTTTATTAAGTAATTACAATCAATACAAATAACTGATAACAAATTATAAATGCACCAATTTTTTGCGCAAGTTGTTAGAAATTTTTAATTCTATTTAGTTTGTATTATTTAATTCGAAAGTATTTCAAAGGGAATCCACCGAATCGACTGATTAACAATGTTTAATATTAAAGGCATCAAACATTAAGAAATAAACAGAATCATTTGAAATAATCGACCAAAAACATGTTTAACCTAACCTCATTAGTGTGGGGGAAAACAAACTGAATTCGTTACTTATTTGGCGGCGGGGAAATGAAGAATTTTGGCTAGAAAGTTAGTTTTTTGTTAATTAATAAAAAATTAATGGATTAATATTTGAAAAAACTGTATTTATATCAAATGTCATCCACTACAATTTAAAAAAAATTTATTTGAACTTGAGAGCATGATTAAAAAGTATTTTATTAACGATTGTAAGTTTTAAACAAATTATATGTATATATATGTCATTATTCACATCCATTAAAAAATTCTGATTACTGCGTTGCCATTGCCAATTTTTGATGATTTCTTTTGTTAAAATAATAGTTTTAAATATTTAAAAATATCTTTCTAATAATCTACAGTATGGACTAAGATATATTTATTATGGCATTTTGCCATAAGAAATTGAACTCAAGTAGTTTAGCATCATTTGACAAACCGTAATTTGTTGGAATGTGCCCATTAAAAGCCATTCGTCCGTGTGCTTAGCATTGCATTCTGATTGAGAGCTCAGTGATTTCTCTAGTTTTTTAAATTTAAGATTTGGAATGTTATTTAAATTTCTTTTGAAAGATGTTTGAAGTGGTCTTTCACGTATAAATTTAAAATATATTATTTTTCATTATTTATTAAAGATACAAAGTAATTTTCTATAATTCTTACAACCCCTGAGTATGGCATCTATTATTTCTTGAATAACTCTTCATGATTTTGATTTTTAGGTAAATGCGGAAACGAAAGCTGGTTGGGGAACACCAGCTGATCTCAACGAAAGGACTCTAGACGGAGGTCAGTACCTTCACTTTTTTTAAAAAGTAACTTTATTTTAGAAAAAAAAGTTACTTTTATAAATCTGTAAAGTGTATTGGCAAATATTATCCATAGATAATCAAATATGATTGTTAAAGTAAGCTCAATAATTTTTACTCATATTGAGGCAAAGTTCTGGATCAATAACCACCAAATGACGGGATAGTATGGTTGGTAGGGCGTTGGCTGCGCATTCCTTGGGCTGCGAGTTCTAACCCGGCAGCCGAAGACTCTCCGTGTGCGTAGTGACTAGTGTACGTAAAATCTATCGTAGCCAAATAATCATCTATGTAGAGAGTAATACTACAGGGGGGTACTAGGTCAGAGGTGATCGTTTTCTGTAGCAGATCTAAATTACGATCTGTAAATGAATGAAATGCATGAATGAAGTCCGCTCCGTAAAAAGGGTTTGTGACTTGTGAGAACTAGAAGTGAGACTTTTGTCTTCGGCTGCTAATGGGTCCATAGCCTCAGAAACTAATACATCCCTCTTTCCGTTGTAACGTGAAACACGAGAACAACAACAATAAAACTAGCAAATTATTAGCAGCAATCTTTTCTAAATTTATAGACTAAGAAACGTAATTGTAGCAACTACATTTCTACATAAATATAAAACTGGTCTTACTGAAAAATCTTATTATTCTTAAAATCTTTGAGGCAGTTACTAGTTTAATCTTCTCCAGGGGATTCACTGTTACTTTTGAACTAAATATAGACTGTATTGTTGAATAATCCGTGTTATAAATGTATACTGCTCATTTTAGAGCTAAAATGCTTGAAATTTAATTAATACAAAATTAAGGAGGAATAAATTTTCATTTCATCTAGTAGAGCCACTTATAAATTAGAAATGCAATGAAATTTTAATAATAATTCTCTCATTACTTGAGGTAGACAGGAGAAAAATAATAATGAGAATTAATGTGTAAAGTTCACGATATATCAAATAGGGAATATCAAATCACGATATATCAAATAGAAGTAAGAACAAAATTTGGAACTAATTCAACTCTACTATACTTTGAAGAATCATATTTATGTTTGATCTAGTTTATACAATGATGAATGAAGAATTTTATATGCTTAAACATATCATCAGAAAAAAAATAATTTTTCGTTCCTTTTTATTCATACTCTATCAATGGAATTCTTAAGATCAATATAAGTTGCCTTTAGAATATTTTGCATTCTAAAACCTCTATGGTTGAAATAATCATGAAAATTTTTGTTTAATGATCATTTAGTAAATATTGGTTTATAATGTAGTGTTCAATCAAAAGTAACGAATTTTCAAATAAACAAAATATTATTTCAATTAAATTTAATATAATTCAATTCATGTTTTATAATAAAAATAATAACAAAATTTTTTAATTTCAATAAAGCAATGTAAAATTTATAAATTAATTCATCTTTTTCCCAGGAAGAAACACTTACAAAACTCTTTTTGATATGAACTTTAATGTATGTCGTGTAATTGTTTTATAGGGCAAAATAGATAATAATTGCCTTCTAAAATGTATAGTCTTTTCCTAAATATTCATTTTTATATAAGGTATAGGCTTATGGACTTGTTAATTCTGGACAATTGCTAATATTTTTTTTATACTTAGCCCCTGGTGAACCCTCAGAAATTTCGGTCACAGAAAGCTTACAAACGAACATGAACGTGTCTTGGAAAGAGCCTCAAGAGAACAATGGAGCCATCGTTGGGTATAAAGTAAGATGATTTAATAATAGAACCATTTCTTATGTCTTTATCGTGTAATTTTTTCAAATTTTTTTTCTTCACAGGCTGTAAACCTTTTTTCATTTCATTTCATGCTAAAAGTACTCCTTTGATATTTGATTTTTTTAAAACCAGGTTCTGTGAATTCTTTCAACAAATGGGTACTACAACACAAATGAGCAAATTGCTGTAAAGCACAATATTCCATCCAATCTATTCAGACAGAAACATTTTAAATACCACCCTTTCTTAGTTGAAGAATTTTTACAGTCTTTAGATTATCTATAATGCGATTCCAAAGGAGAAACGCCACTAGGTATTTTTTATAATTGATGAAATGTTATTGGAACTCACACATGTTCATTTTTCCATACAAAGGAAGAGTTATACATAGATTTTTGAGTCAAAATAAAAGTTTAACTCAGTAAAAAATAAAATTCACTCCATGTAATATTGTTGAATCTACAAACTTGTGTCAAATGTAACTTTGAGGGGGATGAAGCTACTCACGAACGTGCCTTGCTTATTATCTTTCCATGGCTAAAAATTACAAAAAGCTCAATTTTTCTCATTGTAGGATGATACTTCAAATGGAACAAAAAATAAAATAATTGAAGCAACGGATGTATTTAGGCTATTTTATTCTTTAATTTTCAATATGTGTAGGTTTGAGGAATTATCAGGCTAAACTAGAGGCTTGTCCGAACAATTAAAAACCATAACTCTACTTTGATACATCGCTTTTAGGAAATTCAAGAGAAAATACAATAAAGATTAAAATGAAATCTGCTTTGCATATTTCAATGGATTGTGTCAGAACATCATTTCTTGAACGGCCAAGCACCACGTGAAGTAAATTATATTTTTATTCATTTAAATAGTTTCATCGAATGAGTCACTTAAATATTGCAAACGATCCCCCCAAAAAATTTGTCTCGCATTGATTGTTTTAAAAAATATCCCATTTCCTATTTATTTGTTTTCATACAATCACGTGCTCAAAATGACATGTTGGTCGGTTTTTATTTACTGTAGTGATTGACTTATTTTTTTAAAAAACAGAGCTTTTCTAAATGCAATGGCAACGCGTTATTGAAAGCTGATTTTTTGAGATGCTGGGGCAGATAATAAAATTTCAATTTTTCGCCTATGTATTTTTGGCGACTCTCATTCCCAAAATAACATCATATTCTGACACGATAATATGGGTTTTCCGAGAATTCTATATAGTAAAAACCACATATAAACTTACTTAAGGAAAGAATATTCAGGTTATAGATTGTGTAGACACAATGAAACTTCAAATTATTTACATCTTTTCATCATGTAGACTATTTTTCATACTGTGTAAGTACTAGTATTGCTAAACTGCAAAAGCAGGCTCTGTGACTAATGCATTTCAACTTTCTGTGAGATATAATTCCTTTTTCTTTTTGTTAATTTTCTTTCATAATCATAAATACGAGTTTTGCAATTCTAGCCACACGCCTTTGTTCTTTCCAACCAACAGATGTAAGTATCGGTTGTATTAAAATATATTCTTTTTTCCTTGGCAATTTGCAACAAATAAAAATGACGTAATTATATGATTTGCAGTCCAAACAGTGATAAAGATTCAAAAGACAGGAAAGACAAAATGCTAATTCTCTTTCTTATTCAAATAACAGTAAGTGAGCGAAATAACAAATTTTGCTGTAGGTACCAATTATTTTTTCTGTTTTATTATTACTAAAATTTTACAGTTACTTATGGTAATTTATAACCTTTTTTTTGAAAAAAATTTCAAAAAATAACAGTGATAATCTGATGTTAAATTTTTCTAAAGGGATTTAAATTAATTTTCCATTTTTTATACCATGCGAGTTGAACTTAAGATCATCATGACGACAAAACATTTCATCCATTTAAAAAAACTGTTTATCATCAATGAGTTATTTATTAATACGAATTATTACACTGAAGATTTTATAGTTATTGATTTGATCCAAAATTATTCCTCAAAAGTTAATCTATACTAAGAAATTTAAAAAAAATATTTTTAAAGGATGAAAAATTATCTGTTTCAAAGATTATCTACATTTTTCTAATTTAAACACTTGAAAATAGAATTTTTTGAAGGATTTCTGCGTTTGTAACATATTTGACTAGGTGAAGTACGGAATAGTACATTTAAAGTATGATGATGATTGACTTTTTATTAATTGTATTCTTATAAAGATGAATAAACTCAAATAAAAAATTTATTGATGAATCAAATTCCTCGTCCTTCACTTAAGCAAAATTGTCATATGATGAGTCTTTAAGTCACATGTTCCCAAGGTATTGACTTCCAAAAGATTATGAGAATATCTGGATAATTTCATATGGAATTCATTCGAATTCATTTTGGAACTTGTTGAAACTATTTAAAGTTTGAACTCAGTATTGAATTAGAAAAACTGCTCGTATAATGCATTCTTTCTTTCTCTCTAGGTGAGATATCAGCCTCTTTCAACACTAGATCCAGTATTTAATAACACTCCTTTCATTGCGAAAGAGATTGATATCGAAGGCAACCAAACTGAAATTGTGCTGACAAATTTGCATCCGAGCACGCAGTACTCTATCCACGTATCTGGGAAAACATCTGCTGGTTACGGCCCACCTGCTTCCATTATCAGCTGGACGGTTATTTCAGGTGAGTAATTAATTTTGTTTTCTTTTTCATAAACAATTAAATTTCATTTCCTGAAAGATGTACATTTGAATCTCTATTCGACGAATTCTATTCGTTAAATTCAAATTTTCCTTTAAACTAGAATTCGTTAAATAAAAATTTGTTTTTCTGATGAGCGTTTCAATCTCTATTTAACGGATTTTCATCGTTCAATTCAAAAACTTCGTTGAAACGAGTATTCGTTAAATAAAAATGTGTTTTTCTGATGAATGTTTGAATCTCTATTTAACGAATACTCATCTCTCAATTTGAAAACGTTCTAGCGAGAATTCCTTAAATTTAAATCTCTATTTAACGAATTCACATCGTTCAATTCAAAAATTTCGTTTAAACGAGAATGCGTTAGATTTAAATATCTGGTTAATGGATTCTCATTGTTCAATTCAAAAACTTCGTTTAAACGAGAATTCGTTAAATAAATATGCATTTTTCTGATGAGCGTTTAAATCTCTATTTAATGAATTCTCATCGTTCTATTCGAAAAATTTGTTTAAACGAGAATTCCTTAAATTTAAATTTCAATTAACGAATTTTCATCGTTCAATTCAAAAATTTCATTTAAACGAAAATGCGTTAGATTTAAATCTCTGGTTAACGAATTCTCATTGTTCAATTCAAAAATTTCGTTTAAACGAAAGTTCGTTAAATCAAAATTTGTTTTCACCCAAAAAAATAAAGGTTTGAAACGTTTCTCATTAATTAAGTGATGCTTTTAATATCAATACATTACATATTTTTCATCAATATTTTACTAATATTACCATAAATATATCTTTTGTGTCGTACCTGATTTTGTAAAATAATGATTCTCTTATAATAAATTGCTGCTACTCTTTTGTGATTTTTATTTTATAAGAAGATTTCTGTGAAATTGCATATTTGAAGAAAAAAATTCTAATATATTATTTCTATGTAAATAGTTCTTATTTATTTGCTATCAGATGTAATTTTAAAAAAATGTTACTTTTTCTTCTCAGGTGATCACGTATCCCCGTCTTTGAAAATGATTGAAATTGATGCTACAAATGAAACAATTCCAATTGTTTTTTCAACTACTGGGAGCAATTCTGTTTTGTAAGTTATACATGATACATTTACACCTGTTTGGAAAGTTACATTACACTATCCGCATCTTTCAGGATGAGATTGATACAATAAGGAAACGATTCCAAAAATTTTTTAGCTATTAGGAACAAATATATTTATTAAATTACATTTTTATCGTTTATTACTCTTTTCCTAAATTCTGTTATTGGCAATATTTGTGACTTATGTAATTTTATGTAGTACGAAATTCTATGAAATACTAAGAAAGAATCTTTGCGACGAATACTCAGCCTCAATATAATATGAGATTAAAAACTCCTATTGCAGGCTTAAAAAATTAAATCCTATATTGTAACATAGTATAATAACTTATGAAATCAAACTTGCTTCAGAAAATATTTTCAGAATGATGGAATTTTTGTTCAAAACTAATTTTGTTCTGATAGAAATTTCAAAGAGCTTTGGTCTTATTTGTGGTATATTTTTAACAAGATGAATTTCAAACAGTTTTTTCGCAAGTAACAATTCAATTTCATTCATGATTATTCAATCTAAGAAATTTATTGAAAAGGAGCTTATGTATAAACCCATAGTACTTTCTTTCAAGATAATTTCAAGGCACTTAGCAGGTCATATTTCACTTAAATAATCAAATTTATAATTCTAAGTAACCTAACTTAGAAGTATAATCATAAAAATAAATAATAAAAATTAGACATAGTTTTTTATTTTCTCGAAAAAATTGGTTTGGGTTGTTCAATTTTTTTAAATTCATTTCCTTTCATTTTAATGCATCCTGTGTATTGGCGATATGCATTAAAAATGAAATTTTCGGCATTTCATAATATAAAATCATTTTATAAATCAATGCTGTTGTATTTATGATATCGTTTAAGAATGCATAAAATACGCTATAGAATGATACATTTTAGAAGAATCTATTCAAAAAATTTATTTATAGGTCAACTGGTTGAAGACTAATGTTTAAGTGACTGTTTGGAAATTACATTATATATGTTTGATCGAAAAATTCATTCAAAACGTTGTTTAGATTTATATATATACAAAATTCAACATTTAACCTATTAACTCAAACTGCCTAGTATTTTAAAAATATCTTTATTATATTTTAAGTCATTCGTATATAGAAAAAAAATTGTAAGATATATAGATTTATATCTTATGCTAATAGTGTAAGTACTTTTGATTAAAAAATAGAAGTTTCACTAATAATATGAAAATATTAATGAGATAATTAAAAATTTATTTATATTCCAATGTTTTTCCACGATAACATAGCTGTATATTACATCTTAAAAGCTATTATATTTCTTTAATACATTATTTTAAAAACTAGCTTTTTTCTTATACCAGTCTTATTTTCTCGAATTTATTAAGTTTATATATATATATATATATATATATATGCATGCACAGGGTGTCCCAAAAGGTCGTTTATAAACTTAAATGCTGGTCTGTCATATCATGATGAACAAGATTTACATAGGAACTTGGGTAGGAAAATTTAAACTG
>JAOUZG010017223.1:0-12477 GCA_026289955.1 Argiope argentata | reverse complement strand
GAAATAACAGTTATGACGTCATAGTTCTACGTCAGTCTTTTAAAAACTCAACTACTGTCAAAGTATATGTATTAACAAAGTAATACTGGTAAAAGCAGGTCAAACTTTTAAAATCGCCTCTGCTTTCAAAGAAGCATGCATAATAATAATGCAATACCGGTAAAAGTAGGTACAAATATTATTCAACCGATAGTTTCCGTCGTCCAATTACCTTAATTTTTTGCCCGTAAATATTGGAAACATCAAAACTCCTTAACAAAAATAACATCCTATTCTCACATGATGTTGTGTAAAGAAGCATTTTTGGTACACAAATGTAGAATTGGAAATGAAGTGTATAAACGGAAGTAGAAAGAAATACTGGTTATTGTATATGAAACAATTGTGCCATTCTTGGTGAATTATGAGGTGATTGATCCCAATTAGCAATATCCTAAAATCGAATCTGTGCTTTAGATACTTGTTTCTTAATTCATTTGAACAAACTTTTGACAGAGAAAAGAAATTGTAATTATAAAATAACATACTAAACTGAATAAATTCCCGTTCCTAAATTTTTTAGTTATTGCATTTACATGCTTATAAATGTACAAACTAAGAGACGATCATTCCTATTATGTATTTGGTTTTGGAAATTTGACTTTTGATTTGATAGATGGGAGATTGGAGAGGTTTGGTGTAAATTCTGAGTGTTGGAATTTTATCAATCTCTCTCTCTTTATTTTGTAGTAATCTTAAATATTCGAATCTTAAACTATATTCGAATACCCAGGAAGACAGACTTCAACTGAGAAGATTTTATTCACAATTTGAAAGAATTCTACGAATTTAATGTGAAGAACGTATAACAAATTTTGTTTCTCCAGTTCAAAGTCTCTTTGAGTTGTTTTTGTCCCAGATAGATAGACAGATCGGCATTTTCCAACATTTATCTTCCAAGATCAGAGAAGTTTAAAATGTGGAGACTCGACCACATGTACGAGAAAGTAAAAATACTTTTTTATATATATTTTACATATCCTTAAAGTTTGGCACATGAATAATTTAGAGACACCCTGTATAACTATCCATAGTTATATAGAATATATTTTCGTTTGGTCTTTAAAATGTATAATTTTATTTTGCTTTTGTTCTTTTCTGTGTTTACATCTAATTTACATAATCAAGAATGCATTATGATATTCAGGTATTTAAGATCTTATTATTTCACAACTGGGCTTAAATATTTAAAGGAATGAGTTCCTTATAAATGTATACAATTATTTTATGCGATTCTCAGACAGTCAAAATTTATAGAAATGAGATCAAATCTAAATTTGAAATTAATAGTATATTAAAATTCTATTTTTGAAATTTTTTAGCCTTCGTATACATTAGACTTCAAGAATCTTTTTATAAATTTCATTAAAAAAATTTCGCAAAATGTTTATGAGCCAAATATAAAAATTAAAGCAAACTCAAATCTAAAGAGTTTACCAATGCTTTACTAAAATTGTAATTGGAAAAATCTATTACAATCTTTCCAAAAATTTTAGATCCTTCAAATAGGCCAAATAATTTTCCTGTAATTTTATTTTAAATTTTATTCCAAATTATTCAACATAAGATTATTGAGTATATCAATAAAGTTTCGTTAGCATTTTTTTTTGCTCCAATATAGAATAAACTTTTTAATAAATTGGCACTGAGATTTATATAAGAATTAGAAAATTTTATTCTAGTTTTTTACGAGTAAAATTGCTTACATTTTTGGTACAAACTGTTCTTTCTATCTCAAAGATATATTTTGAAATAGAATCTTATTTTATTTCTTAAAATTTTGAATTCACTGAACTTTTAAAAATCAATTTTAAACATATATCGCATATCTTTTTGTTTTGAACAGCATATCTTAATTTGAAATTGGATAGTTAAAATTCTTTCTATTAAAAGTTAACCAACATCCATTAATCATAATCAAATTAAACCGATAAACATTTCCCACCGTTATGGATATTGCATGAGTATATTATCTGCAATATCTATCATTGTTATCACTATCTTAAAGTTATTTGAATTAAATATTCTATAAAATTCTTGCATTAGGCAATATTTTTAATAAAGTTGGATGTATTATTAAATACAATTTTAAATAATGAAAATTAGACTTTTAATCCTTAATTTTATCCTTAACTATAAACTAACACATTGTAGTAATTTAAGTAAAATAGTAAAAAAAATTAATTATTTTATTTTATTTCGATGCTTATTGCAAAAAAGTATTAATATAAATTTTTTTCTTTTTTTGCAGGATATAAAATCTGTTCTTTCAAAGCCTGAAAATAAAACTGCAGGTACAAAATTCATTTTTGTTTTATTTCATGTTGTTATGATGTTCTTAATGTAGAAAGATATAACAGAGGGTATAGAAAGTTTAGTCGCATTTTATTATATTTTGAAAGTTATGCTGCTCAATAACATATTAAAAAAGTTCAAATGAATATAGAACAATAATTATTGACTGCTAATTCATTTTAAATTATGTGAATAATTCTTTATATTAATTAATATTTATGATCACAAAAAAATATTGAATGCAAACTACATATTCTCATTGCCTTTTAATCTTTTCAAAATTATTCTGTAGTATTTATGTACAAAAAATGTTTTGTAGTGCACGAATTACAAAATAGTAAATTAATATATAAATTTAATATAAAATTATTAAAAATCATGGTGTTATTTATGCGCAGTTTATAAATTCATTCTGTTTTATTATTAATAGTTTTCAAATTGAATTTTGATTATTTTATATAGAGATATATTTTAAATTAGCTCATTAGTTCAGATATACCATAGCTTTAATGTTTCTATTGTTTTAACATTTTCAATAGGCATTCTTCATTATAATATACAGATTATGTCTTCATTGTCAATTACTATGATTAAATTGTATGAAAATCTATTCTTTATAATTTCATGGTATAAATTTTTTTAGATAAAATGGAAATTATATTCATTTATTTTATAAATATATAATAAATACATAAAATATTATATAATACATTAATACATAACATTGTTTAATGAAAGTTAACGATTTAATAAAACTAACTATTAGTAGATTCAGTAAAATTTCTGTGCATGTATTTTCAAATGTCAGCATGAAAATTTTCTAAACTAAATATTTATAAACTTGTCACAAAAGTTAGCGTATAATTTTATCTAGTTCAATAAACAGCGTATATCAATAATATGGATAGATTGTATTTTAAATCTGAGCATAAAATTAAATTAAATGGCCCCCTCATTTTATTTCAGTAATAATGCAAATTTAATCAAACTTAATAAATATTTATTTTGTTATTTTTTATTGAAACATTTTTTTAAAAATTTCTAATAGGAACGATGGTACTTCGAATGGAAAGGCCAAAAAGGAAAATCTTTGGGATTGACCTGCTCTTATTTATCCTGATTCTGACTGGAGCGTTGGTGGTTCTGACTGCTGTCACTTTTCTCACTATCCTCGCCATATGCTACAGAAGGTAATTTTTGACCAAACTATTGAGTTATTTGATAAATTTTGATATTAAGTATAAAAGAACTGAAAATTAATACCAAAATAATGAATGCAATAATCAAATAAGGCCAAAATTTGATAAAAAGTGAGTATTCTGAACATTTTGCTTCAAGCTCAGTTGAACTGTCATGAAAAGTGTAAAAATGTTTTTAAAAAAATGGTTAGCAACAATTTTATTGATTCAAGTTTTTGAGTAAGATATCCAAAATATTTACCTAAGTTTACTTTCTTACTTTTCACGTTTTAACAAAATAATAATACTGATCTGAGAAGGTAATTGAAATTAAAAATCTATCTGTAAAAAAATACCCGTCATAATTTAGCAAGTACACTTTGTATGCCAATGATAGGTAATTAATCATGCTTTTGAGCTCATTATTATCTATTTTTATTTTTAAAAATAGTATTAAATAGTAGTAAATAATAGAATATTTTAAATAATAGCAATAAAAAGAGTAGTAATCCTCAACTCAATATTTGACTCGAGTAATCGTCAAACTCGATACATTGACGAGTTACCACGTGCCCTGTCCGTCTGTCTGTTATTCTGAGACAAAGATAACTCAAAAAATATTTGAGCTAGGTGAATGAAATTTGGTATGCAGTTTTCATGCAGTTTTCACACCAAATTCGTCGATTTCTATCAAATTTTCAATAAAATCTGATCGGAGAAAGTCCGTCTGTCCGACTGCACGTATACAATTTAAGATGATAACTACAAAATGAGGAGAGCTAGAGGAAGGAAATTCGATGTACTAAATTAACAGATCTAATCTCGACACTTTAAAAATTTTGAGCCAAATTCAACAAGGAATTGTCTGTCTGTCTTATAGAAAGATGTACACGTGATATCTCGAATGCGCAATTACTTCAGTATATCAAAGTTGGCCTGTAATTTTGTGACTACAAGTGTAGTGTTGCGTGAAATCTTTGTTTCAATCGCTTGATAAAAACGCGCCTAAAACATCATTCTCCACATGTCAAATGTTAATCGCCAAATAACTAGCCAATGATGACATGATATAATCAGCAAAAATGGTAAATTCACGCCAAATATGAATATTTCGTTACTATTGTACACCAGTGCCATGCATGGCGTCCTATACGGTGTAACATCTTTATTAGAATGTATACGAAAAAGTTTTGGGCAGACTATTCCCAAGAATTTGAGTTTCTCATTGTAGACATGTATATTATTATCTTAGTTAAAGTATTAGTACGTTTCTATTTGTAGCAATGCTACATTTACTTGCACATCAACCTTATTTAATCGCTTATGTATGTTTTATTTAAAATTTTAAATCATTTTTGTTTAATTTTTTTATCTAGAGACCGAAAGCAATCCACCAACTCTTTTTCTACGAAGGATTCCGGATTATCAGGATCGATGACTTGGTCGGTGATGTACAAAGTGCCGAACATACTGCCGGAGATCGACGACACTCCCATTCCGGAAGGTTTCAGAACTCTTCCAATGTCTGAGAAACGTAAATAACTTCTGTAATATTACGAACTAGCAGAGAACCATTTTTTAAAAAATAATGCCATACAAAAGAAAGTATAGAAATGATATATAGCTTGCTGGCTCACAAAGAAACGGCTTTCTATCAAATTTTGATTCAAAACACTATAAACCACTTATTATAGTTTCATAATACAGGGAGATTCATTAAGAAATATACACTTTTAAAATGCGGTAAAACAGAAAGAATCAAAAATACATAGTCTAATGCCATCACCAAACTATATTATTAAGTTATCTAATCAGCTAGATGAGCATAAGATGAAATCAAGAAAAAAATGTTAAAACAAAGAGACAACAAACCATCCAGAGATTTTCAGAGCAATTCGCATCGGTGTCAAATCCTGCACGAATCTATTCAATTTTTGGTGTAGTAATAACTGGATGGAGGGGACAAGAATACTGAAACGAATGGTGATTATGGGTTGAATTGATAGGGGAATTAGGTTACCAACTGAAGAGTAAAAATTGATAGTTTACATGTAGAGCATAGAGCACCTGTAAGACATTTATGAACATATATCGCTCGAATAAACTCAGCCTACAGTCTGGAGAATTTTGAGAGAAATGCTAAAAATGTCTCCATGCCAAGTACAAGTATTTCAAAATCTGAAAGACTTTGGAAACAAAAGCGCTTAGAATTGTGTGCCGATATGCAGCTTCGTTTTGAAAATGATGGTTTTGCCGATCACTTAGTTTTCCTTGATGAAGCAACATATCATGCCAGTGGAAGGTTCACAAGCATAATGTTCCACTTTGGAAAAGATAAAAACACAAATTCATAGTGTACCTCGAAGTCAAATTGTGTGTAGTATCCAGAAAGAGAGTTTGTGGCTTCTTTTAAGGGGTCACACAAAGAACATTTGCTACTGTGTATAACAACAATTAAAATGACCCCATACAGTTCTGTTACAGTGGAACTGTATACTTCTTTAAGAATCACCCTTAATAATAATCTATCTTAATAAAAATGCAACTCGAAATGCGTTGCTAAGCGCAAAACTGGAGAACGGCTCGACCGATTCGGCTAATTTTTATTTTAATATTTTCGTTAAGACACGAGGATGGTTCTTATGGAGCGAAAAAATGAAAAAACTGCGAGGAAAATAGTTAAAACGACACTTTTCTTACTTTCCCGCCAAAATTCTTCATTTCCTTCCCCCACACCAACTGAGTGAGATAGCAGGAAGTAATAAATTATGATTTGTTTAGAAAGAAATGCGCGAAGTCAGTTGGTTTTCATTTCTAGATAACGGGATGTTTAAAAAAGAAAGAAAATAGTTGCTTTTATTATTAGTCTATATGAATATTTAATCTATGCCTGCTCGAAATAAGGTCTGGGCAGGGAAGGAAAAAAAGAATAACAAAGCGAGAAAAAAAAAACGTTTGTAAAAAGTAAAGCAGTGAGGAAAAAAAGGAGAGAAAAAAAAAAGAAAAGAAGGGTGTGTGTGTGTCACCATTATTTCCTTTGTGGGCGGCATTTTCCAAGCTGTTATTAAACTTTCGCATCTCTTGAAAACCAATTGTCTTTATTTGTTTAGTGTGTTTCCATTTATGAAAATTTGAATATCATTATTCTATAAAAACAGAATTTTAGACCTTTCTCTCCACCATTTAAGTAAAATATCAATTCCGAGACAATCATTGCTCGGATAGAAAGAGAAAGATGAGTAGTACAGTGAACAATCATCTGAAGAAAATAATAATAAATAATGCTATAAATGAATTATATGATTATCAAAATTTGTTTGGTTTAAAAATATTTTGGTGAAAAACCTGTTATGAGACACAGCTACATAAAATATTAGCGAGCAAACTTTAGCGAGCATTAATACTGGCGAACCGACTGGTCGCCAAAGGCGGCTAGTAATATTAATACACTTCTTCAGAATATTTCACAATTAGTATATTATTGTGCTTATAATCTCAGAAGCATTTATAACTTCAAAATTGCTTTCAATATTTCGAATTTGCAAATTTTTAGAAATGATAGAGTTTAGAATGAATTTTATGAAAAGGTTCGAAATTAGTTATATTTTTAAATACTTGCCTATAAAATAATAAAAGAAACATCTATGAAACCAAATTATATCAATTAAATGGCAGAAAATTTATGAAAATTAGGAAAACTTTGGCTAAAAAGTGGTATATAGCACTAACTTTATAATTTAGAGTCTTATCAAATTACTTGCTTAAAAATTTGATAACATAAGACGTATAATATCTAGATATCTAGTTCCTGAATCAAAAAAAGCTGTATTTCTAACAATTCTTTAAATATCGGGGTTCGATAAGGAATTTTTCATCTTTTTCACACTATGCAGCGTTGAAACAACTATAATTTTTTTACAAACGATTAGTTTGCTTATTCTCTCTTTCAGGAAATGCAACAATGTATTGAGAAATTATTATATCAATTTTAAACATAAATTAAAAATTGGATATTAATTTATGAGAATTTTCGTAGGAACAATTCAGTAAAGATTAGAATTTAAGAAAATAGTATCTAGATATGTAAAATATATATCATAAATTATATGTAATTGCAAATATAAAACTAATGCAGTTCACCAGAAAATATTTAGAAACAAAACTCTTGCGTCTTTATAAAGAAACCTTTTTGAACATTAAGGATATTAAATTATTTAAAAAATCATTATTTTACAAAACAAATTGGGGATTTTTTAAATAGAATTTCATACTTAGTAAAGAAATTATGTTAATGCCTTTATTAATAAGTAATTACACATCTTTTAAGGCATTAAATATTCTAGATTACCGAATCCAAAGGTTTATTCTCTTTTTAATTCTTATCTCAAGATATACTTAAAATAATTTGATTCTCAATAAAAAACAGATTACGATATTTTAGAATCACTGAAATGAATTATTATTAGAGGATCACTGAAATGAATTATTAAATCACTATAATTTTTCTATGGATTCTTTACTAAGATGCGATTATTAATGTGTACTATTTAACTACATTTGCAATCACTCATCTTCGTCTTCAGAAAAGATTCTGCTGATGATTCTTTACGAAGATGCTATTATCAAATGTATTTTAAGTACATTTGCAATCACCCATCTTTGTGTTCAAAGAATGCAATTAAACTATTTCTATCTCTTGAAACAAAAGCCAATTGGACTTTCACCAAAAATTTAAAGACAAGATGCACTCTCATTGATGGTCCAAAACATCTCCAGTACCTTTTTGCTCAATTGTACAAATTGCTATCAATTTCTTCATCAATTTGTGGTTGATAGATCTACAAGATTTTGAAAATTTCGATTCGTATGGCATGAAGATTTGCCTTTTAAGTATATTTTTTAAAAATTAAATAGTTTTTTATGAACTAAAAAAGTAAAGATTGATTGGTTTAAAGTCAGTTTCCCCAAAATCAGTTTCCGGAAGTTGAAACTCTTAAAATAAATTGATGGTATGAAGTTAAAATTTCAACAGAAAAATTGGTATGTTAGAGGATAAAAAATTTGCAATATACTATGGAATAACATATTGATGGTTTTATTTTTAAAAATAGTTATGAATTAATACCAGAGGAAAACAATGTTTTCACAAGTGATATATAAAACAAGTTTCGCTATAATTATCAGTTATAACTTTAGATATGAAGTTAACCCTTTGCATTCCGAAAAATAATTAGATGCAAAATTATTCACCTAATACAAAGATTTGTTTATTCTTATGAAAAATAAATACACAATTCTTTTACGTCGAATTTCTTTCAAAAATTAATCTACATCTCTTAACCATTATGTAGGCGTTTTTAACAATTAAATTTGAAAAATAAATAAGTAAAACGTCGAAATGATGCACAGTCTTGAATGATGAGTCAGAGGCACCATCTGAGGGCAAAGGGTTAATTTGTTTATTTTATGCAAACAGGATTTAATTAGAGTAATTATTGTTTTGACAGTTTTTAGAAATTGTTTAGTAGATAATGCGCAATTCGTTCTTTCCTTAGATACATCGCTCAAAAGAAGCAAAAGTGACAGCAAAATTGTTCGAGGCTTAAGAGTAGAGACCTTAGAAGATTATTTGACGAATGCGAAATCAAGCAATTTATTGGCAGAAGAATTCAAGGTGCGAATCATTTCTGTCATATTGTTCTACAAATTTTTTTCATTTGAGAGTTTCTAATGTATCGGTTGTTTCTTTAGAGATTGGTGGATGGTCAAATAAGCTCGTGGACAGTGGCCCGGAAAAGCGGAAACTTGAAGAAAAACCGCTACGGAAATATATTGCCATGTAAGAATTTTACTTCACAATTATTTTAGTTTATGTTTAATGTAATATCTATTTTTAATGTATTAGTGATTAATTTCTGAATTGCACTATTTAATTAATAATTAATTATATAAAAAATTAATTCCTTAAAGGGTAGGGATTTTTTGGAAGCCAAAGATTTAAAACCTTTTTCTACAAATGGTAACCTTAATGATTTATTATTTAAAAATATACTTTCTAATTTCTAATGATAGTTTCTAATTACGACGTTTCTGATGATAGTTTCTAATTAATGGCGACAACAGATTGCAGTTAGAATTCTAATTTCGTTAATGTATTTAAATAATTATTACTATCATTTTCACTAATAAAATTAAATTATTTGGCTTTGAAAAGGTTAACCAGTCGACTGACTTATAAATTTATTTGCTTCTGTTTTCTAAAATTTAATTAAAATATTCTGTTATGACTATTCATTGTATCAAATGCAACAAATTTTGGATTCTTTTCGCAAATGAATTAAAAGAAAATATCAATTTGCGCATATTGAAATATTCAAAATTTTCATTTTTTTTCCTTCTAGATGATCGCTACAGAGTCGTGCTCAACACAGAATCCAATAAAGCAGATAATGACTACATAAATGCAAGCTACATAGATGTAAGTGTCTATATTATTCATTTCTTAATAACTTTCTTATTAATACAATTTTATAGCTCTTGATTAAATTGTTAATGTTGAAATATAGTCACTACGGGTTTATCATAATTTTTTAACAGGAAAATTGATGGACCTATTGATAAAGTGGAAACATTTTTATAATGAAAATAGGTTTATCTACAGTGTTATATAATATTCAGTATGCAAACTGTTAATTATGATTGAACTCCCAAACAAAAGAACAATTGAAAATCACGTAGGAATGTACAGGGTCATCAAGAAATGTTCGAAGCGCTGTAGCGTATTATGTACTGGGCGAAATATAACAACATTTGGCCACCATATAAAATAAAGTATGCGTTTTCGATTTGTGAAAAAAGTAGGGTTTAAAAATGCCGATAGAGGAAATATTGGCGCTGCAAGCACTTAATGTGTGGTAAAAGAATACATAAGTACCAATGGATATAGTAAATATCAGCATACCAAATACCAATAAAAAACGCTCAATACAGCAACTTACAAATTTGGCTCAAGGTGACCACCAGCCTGAAATTCCAATAATTAATTTTTGACGGTGGCTCTCAGCATATTGGTCTTTATTCGTCAGACATGAAATGTTTATGTTCTTTTGAAGTAGGAATGTCAGGAACGTGCCCTTGATACATAACATCTTTCAAGCTTTCAAGTAGCCCCACAACTAGAAATTGTCCTCGGCCCGAAGAAACCCTTACGTCCTCGGCTTTGTTGCATACCAATAATTCCGTTTGTTTCACATCTTTCTACCATTCTTCTATTATTAGTTATAGTCATCTGTCCCCTAAGTCACCGGTATTCACGCAGAGTGATGCCAGATTTTCATGTCGCTCATATAACAATTCTTGTAGAAGGACTTCAATTTCAGCAACCCGTACTTTTCAGCCCTGAGATCGTGCCACAAATTACCATATATGCGAATTACATTATGAAGTTTCCTATCGCAGTGCCAGAATTTTCCCTATCGGCGTTTTTGGTATTAGTTTTTTTTTCCTTAAAAAAATGAAACCGCATACTTTAATGCGTGTGGTGGCTTAATTTTGTTATATTTCATCCAGTACATAACACGTTACAGGGCTAAGAACACCTCCTGTTATTTCTTGATTACCCTGTATGATCGGGAATATCTGCCGGACAAGCCAGATGATTCACGAATATGGGGATATGACAAGATAATGAATAGGGAAAAGTTTTTATACAGGGTGATTCAAAAACACGTGGGTCTCAACTGTGATCCGGAGACGCTACCAGACGTCTGAAATTATACGTAATACAAAGAGAAGAAACGAATTACGTATCGTCTTATCGATAATTACTCACGCACATGCGACTAGTGTATGCTAAAAGTTGAACCTCAAGGAGATGACCAAAGTTTTTCTCAGAGGCATCGAAACATACCTGGCATCTACGTTGCATGGAACGACTCACCTTCATAAAGATACGAGGTGTATTTCAAACATATCCTGAAGCTGAAACAATTAGACCAACTAAATCCTCCGGGGTTTTGGCAGGTGTTTCATAGACAAGTCTTTTTCTCTGCTGTTCTCCATAAGAAAAAATTCAAAGGAGGTAAGTTTGGGGATCGTCGTAGCCATGCGATTGGTCCACCGCGACCAATACAGCCGCCAGGTAAAGTAGCCTGCAGATGAGCTCCGACGTCTGTGCTGAAATTTGAAGAAACTCCGTGCAGAATATTTCTTTCTGCATTCCCAAGGCATCTCGTCCATTGCAGTTGGCCATTTCCCGAGGCGTGAAACTATACATGTTACAACAACACCTCCTAGACTCGAAAGAAGGCAATAGCCGTTCGCTCAGCTTGTGTTTGTATCGCAACATCTTGTCATGACCCTTGCGCCCTCTACAGGCGTTTGCGATCCTATTCGATCTTTGATCCTTGTTATATGACGAATCTAACATGTCATTTTGTCCACGATTTTTTAATCACCTGGTCTATCGATATTTTACAATTGAACCATCCGTACACGAATTAATTACATTTCAATACAACAATTCTAAGTTCAAATTTAAGCAGAGCATAAATTAGTGAATTTCTTCAAAAATATATACTAATTCACAAGTACAAACAGTAACGACAAATATTCACATTCACATCTCTATTTCTTGTTTTTCTAGCATAAGAGAGACTTAGAAATAATTATGGCTGAAATTTGATTGTAGCGCCCTCTACCACATCGGGATAGTGTTTCCAGTTTGTCAGATTTGGGCCTTTTTATCTCACCTTCATAACAATTTGTACTTTGAAATTTGAATCGCTGGCATGTCTTGTGATAAAAATGTATTTCTGAGATAAATAATTTAATTTTCTGACTTTGATTTTACTCTTAGTTATCTGTATTTTTATTACAGGGATACAGAAGACCTCGGGAATACATCATTACTCAAGGTAAAGTTATCGCTCTTTCTTCTAAAAGAAAATCGTATATATATATATAA
>JAOUZG010017214.1:105952-140805 GCA_026289955.1 Argiope argentata | reverse complement strand
TTCCTATTTCTTCTTCATTTATCTTTACTGATCTTCCTATTTCTTCTTCATTTTTCTATACTGATCTTCCTCTTTCTTCTTCATTTTTTTTCGAATTATTATTTACAAATTCGGAACTAGAAGAGGAGATTCGTCTGATGAAATAATATTTTCTCTTTTTTTCATAAAGGAAATAAAATCTAAGAGATATAAAAAGAAATATGATTCGCTGTTTCATCATTTTTGAATTATAATTAAAAATTTCGTTTATTTTTGAAAAAAATAAAAGTGTCTTTTCAAATTTTACGATTTTAAGTGTAGTTTTTTTATAACTTTTTGGTTACTCTATTTATGATGGGAAAAGCACGCTAGACTTATATACGGTAATATGTTTTGTTGTTGAAAACTTCTAATAATTATTATATTTTTTCAAATCTTGAGAAATCTCAATCTTTATCTTCTTCATCAATTTCTGGTTGGTCCTTTAAATGATTTCCTAATCTTCCCAGTAAAGCGTAAGTTCAAATATATTTTTACATCGCCGAAGACAGTTCATTTACTTTTTCTGAAAATGTTTAGAAAGATGTATAAATGAGGAAATGTCTGCACACTTTAAATCACATATTCTAGATCAATTGGACGAAATGTTAAATACATAATAGATTCTTTTTTTTATTTATTACGATAACAAACACAAAATTCATAATATATTTCATATAATATGAGAGGTGATACGGAAGTATTAATTTGTTACTCTTGATAATTGAGAGATTATTACTTATCCCAGCACATATTAAAAATCTTAATTCGTTAAGCTTTAATATTCTATTGTAATATTGATCAGTATAATTTTATGCCTAATGTATACATAATATTACAAGTTAAATTATATTTTTATTCATTTTAATTATTTCATTGAATTAGTAATTTTAGCATAGCAAACGATAAAAAAAAACTTAGTCTCGTATTCATTGTTTAAAAAAATATCCCATTTCCTATTCAATTCATATAATCACGTCCTGAAAATAATATTTTTCAAGGGTTTATTTGCTGTAATTATTAACTTCTTTTTAAAAATCAGAGTTTTTGTAAATGCAATGGCAACACGTTAATAAAAGCTGATTTCTTTTAGATGCTCGTGAAGATAAAAAAAAATTAATTTTCGCCAACAGAGTTTTGTTAACGCCATAAGCCTCGTTCTAGAAATATCATCATGTTCTAGCATGATAATAAAAAAAATTTAAATGACTATTAACTTTCAACTTTTTGAAAAATAAGTCCTTCACGACTTGTCTCAACCACCCAGACTCAAATTTGACACGAGCTATTGCAGAAAACAACTAACATTCTTCTTGCCAAGTAGCCCTCATTATAAAATAATCAGGGCTCTTGAAATGAAAAAAAGACAATAGAAAATGACTGTTGCAAATAGATGATGATATATATAAAAATAAATTGTATTACTTTAGTGGTAGTAAGTATAAAATTGACCATCAAAGTCAATTTCATAATGTTATTCCTTTATAGTTATTCTGCATCTTTCCTGGTCTCGCATTTATTGTTTAGAAAAAATATCACATGTCCTATTTATCTCATTTCATATAATCACGTGCTCAAAATGACATTTTCTAGGTTTTATTTGCCGTAGTCATTACCTTATTTTTTTTTTTAGTCAGAGCTTTTGTAAATGCAATGACAACGCGTTATTAAAAGCTGATTTTTTGAGATGCTAATACAGATAATAAAATTTCAATTTTTCGTCTACATTTTTTTGTTGACGCCAAAAACCTCATCCCCTAAACAGCATCATGTTCTAATATGATAAGAAGGTGAGTTATTATTTTTTTTAACTCTAAAGTATTAATCGTTATGTAATATAATAAAATGATAAGCGTGTAAATCTTTATCTTTACTTATAATAAAGCACAATGTGTGTGTGTGTGTGTGTGTTGGCGATGTACAGGCCAGACCGTTCGACCTACAGCTACCAAATTTGGTATATGTATACCTTGGGTGCCGGGAATGTGCACGTCGGAGCCCTTTTTTTGAATTTTTAATTAGCATTTTAATTAATTAAAAAATAAGCCAAATTTTGACGTTTTTTCGCTATAACTTCCGAAAATATTACAGCACAAAATTGATTTTTGCATCATAATAAAGCTAAAAAAAATTAGCTTTTCAATGATACTAGAGTTTTGACCTACAAATTAAAACTCTATTTTTAATGAATATTTAAACATTTAATTTGATCGTTTTTTTCAACAATTTATTTCGCATAAAATAAAAATAAAATGTTATCTCCTCGAGGATCTAAAAAAATCAGCTTTTAATAAATGTTGCCATCACATTTTCAGAAATTCTGATTAAAAAAAGTTAATTACTACCAAAAATAAAACGTGATTATATGAAATGAAATAAATAGGAAATGTGATATTATTTAAACAATAAATGCAAGAGTAAATTTTTCTTGATCGTTTGCAATATCAAAATTATTAATTCAATTAAAGAATTAAAATAAATAAAAATAAAAAGTAAAAATATATTACAAAAGTGCGACAGTTAAAACTGAAAAAGAATTTATAGAAAAGCACCAAACGATAATCTTCTGAGAGAGAGATTAATTATTTAAAAGCAAGAAATCTTAAACGAATTTTGAAAGTGACGTCATTTCAAAAAAAACGACGAACAAAAAGCAATTGATAATCAGTAGTAGTAAAATATTTTTGCATTCTTTTTTTTTTAATTTTTTAAACAATAAGACATGTTTTGAATTGTTACTTTTACTTATGTGAAGAAGATATTTTGTGCAAATCAAAGAATTCGCCTTCGTGATTGTAATTTATCTTCGCATTTTAATGAATCATGCGAAATAAAAACGCAACTGCTTTCAACGAAGCATACGTAATATTAAAGCTATACTGGTAAAAGCAGGTCAGCTATTTGAAAATGCATCTTCTTTCAAACAAGTATACGTAATAATTAATAATGCAAAATTTGTAAAAGCATATAAAACTATTTTTAACCGCATATTTCGGAGACATCAAAACTTCCCAACCAAAACAATATCATCTTCTCAAATGAGAAAAAAAAAATCAACTATCATTCCAAATTAAACATATAAAAATGTCATTTTCGGCACGTGTCTGTATAAAATGAAACAAATATGAATCATGATATTTTTGGACAATAAATGGATGGAAACGTTTTCTATTATATTTTACTATACATATACTACTAATCCAATTAAACAATTTTATTTAACGCAAATATGGCTTAACATCTACAAGGCATCTTCTGTAATCGGAGCCTAACATCTAATTTCTTAATTTTTTTGGGAGAGACATAAATATCTTACCAATTTGTCTGTGAAATATATAATTAGTAGAATGAGGGAAAAAACGCTAATGAATTAAATTTTTACATACATCATCTGCTCTGTGAATCATATTTAGCAAAATATTCTAGAGACAATAAGTCCTTAAAATAAAAAAGTAGCACTCCAATCAACTAAATCAATCATCAAAGCTGATCGATCTATGAAAATTTCAATATAACTATTCGATATAAACTGGTGATTTTAGATCACTTTATCAAGATATCAAAGAAGCCAATCAGGGTTACTCTAAAATAATTGGCCTACATTATGAAAATGATGATTGTTCTAAATTTGCAATATTCAGAACTGAATAAATCATCCAGATTTGAAGAAGATAGAAATGCTTATTTATTTATTTAGAAGTTGAAATATTGAGAAGATTTTACAAATATGAAGCTATAGGACCAAAGGAATTTAAACCATGATTTTTTTATATATGTTTATAAACCTATTAAAATGTTATTATTATAAAATTAAAAACTGAAGGTTTCAATTAACCGGTGAAATTTTTGCTAAATAATTCCTTGAGATCTTATAACTTATAAAAAATATATAATGTTTCAATTTCTGTATTGAACATAAAACTTCAATGTCGGACTACTTTGCTTTCAGTTCATAGTTTTATTAAAGGCATGCTTGGATTGAGTAAAAATTTCTTTATATTAAGTGCACTTCCAACATTTCCACTTTTATTTAAAACTGTTTTTTACGTTCAC
Source organism: Argiope argentata (assembly GCA_026289955.1). NCBI lineage: Eukaryota > Metazoa > Arthropoda > Arachnida > Araneae > Araneidae > Argiope > Argiope argentata. Next base: position 136,734 of record JAOUZG010017214.1, on the reverse strand, counting down.
TGATTGAAAATCAGAGAGAGAATTGGAGTTCAAAGATAGGACTGCTTAAGGCCTACATAATAGTATAAGTGAATTACATAATTATCGAAATTTGAAGCTTAAAAATATTTTGCTGAAAAACTTATTATGAGACCAAGTTACATAAAAAAATTGATTTAACCCTTTAGTCGGCATTAATACTGGCGAACCGACTGGTCGCCAAAGGCGGCTAGTAATAAAATAATGTAATGTTAAACGTCTGTAACAATATTTTCGTTTGGTGCTGATGAAATTTCTATTTACTCAAAATATTTTGTGCTCGTGTGCAGCAATAAGCACTTGTTAGCTGCACGTATCTTCAAAAATAATTTTTCCCTGTAGAAAGTCAAATTAATATTTTAAAATAACAGCTCGATCGACGGAAATTAAGATGATAAAAATGTGTTTTCCTCCCTGACTGTTCAATTTTTCTTCGTTCAAATCCTTTTGCAATAAAAGGAATCATGGGACGAAGAGTTATGATGAGAATGTGCGCAGATGTTTGTTGATTACTGAGCAGGACTGCAGTTTTAGCCACCACAAATGAGCTGCCCAGTTTTAGCATGATGTTTATCCTCATATAAAAACTAAAACTTTATTTTAGTTCTAATAATGTATACTAATAAATGTATATTTACAGTGGCAGAAAAAAAAACATGATGGCCAAACAACATATGAACAACACATCTTGTCCAAACATGGCGGCCGTGTGTTGTACGTGAATATCATTATGTAACGGGTCCTTTTTTTTAAATAATTTTTTTATTTATATATTTAGAATAAAAGCAAGGACACAAATATTTATTGTGATACAATATAGCTTTATTAATCATAGGTCTGTGATACGAAAAATACGACACAAATGGCATACAAGATACATCGAGATTTCTGGTAAACGTGAAATCAATACAGGTATTACTTAAAGTTGTTGCAGAAGTTTCAATATAAGACCAATTGAACTCGCTGATCATGAAGTCGGGCAATGAGTCGTTTTGTGAGACATCATCATTAAAGTCTCCTGCTATCATAACTGGTGTATTAAGATCAGACTCGTAATCGAGTATAATTTTAAGTTTGTTATTGCTATTCAGTTGTTCTTGAGAAGCCACTGTTCTCGTTTATTGTAATGAATTCTTTGATCCTTTAGCTATCCAGTGGTATAATTGAATTTGGGATGTAGAGGATGGATTCGAAACTACAACGCGAAACTGTATCCCTGGGTAGGTTATTACTACTGTTATTTTTAGATTATCCCGTATGGTAGCAAATTTAAATACGTATTCACGTCAAAAAGAAGCCACCCATTTTTATTTGACACTGTCCATTCCATAATCGTAAAAAGGGGCATTTGAAAGGAATTAGCCTATTCTAAAAGATTTTTAATTAAAAATTTCATAAGGGGTCGTATAAATATTTAAAAAAAGAACTAATTACAAACTTTTTTATTATTATTAACTTACAGCCTCATTTTCCGAAATTTCAAAATTACACCCGAAGTTCTTGGAAATCAAATTACAATAGATTAGGTCGTTTCGTTTAGGAATTATGAGCTAGTAAAATTTTGATTTTCCAATGTTAAAGTAAAATTTTGGTTTATTATTCATATTTTTAGAAAATAATACAATTATTGACCAAAATTTTTTTCTTATAAAAATACGAGGAATTCAACATATTTCTCCTATATATTTATAATTAAAAAGCAATTCATTATTAAATAAAAAAGTTTTTAAAATTGAAGCTTAAAATTTTTACGGTGATGTATTAAATATGAACTTAGACATTATTAATACAATTTTTTAAATGTTGCTATTGCGAAAGAATATATAACGATTAAAATGAAATCCGCTATTCATATTTCAATGTGTCATGCCAGAACATCATTTCTTGAACCTACAAGCACCACGTGCTCGTACGAGTCAAATTATATTTTTATTCATTTTAATGGTTTCACTGCATGAGTCACTTTAATATTGCAAACGATCACAAAAATACTTTGCGAATTTTTTTTCTGGCTAAATGGGTTGACATTCGTCGAGCATCCGATTGCATGTTGCCGAAACAATAATTACTGCGGAATCTGATGTGCGATCGCAGCGCCCTCATGCTACTTTTTTGGAACTACTTTTTTCTCATGTGAATAGTGTAGCAGGTTAGATTACTTATCATTTGCTGATACATTATTATGATTATTTAAAATAAATTGTAATGTCTTACTTTCTTAGAATTTATTACAGAGTACTAGTAACTCAATATAAAAACCATTTTATAAGACATATTTGCGCATACATACACACTTATCTTTATTATTCAGGACTATTGTATGCTTTTCTCTTTTATTTTTAGCTTTGTCGTTGTATTTCCTGGAAAGTAAAGGCAATTATTTTATATCAAGCTCTGTAAACGAATTCTGAAGCGGCATAAGAATAATCTCATTATTTTCAATTGATTAATTTCAAATTATGGCTCCACTTTCAACAGAAAAAATATTATTGAAAAAAAAACTATAGAAAAACAATTGAAATCATTCAAATCAAATGAGGAGGGGGTGAAGAAACAGTCAGCAATTAAATCAGAACGAAGTAATTAAACGTGGCAACAAAATTTCGTTCAAAGATTAAGAAAAATTCAATTAAATCGACAAGCCTGACGGTGAAAAGACAGGAGTTAATTATCCTACTCAGGAACTTCGAAGCTTTGAATACATGAAACTAAATACCTGTGACAACATTCTTGTACTAATTACATGGGAAATGAGTAACAATTGAAGTTTGATTAAGAGAACCTGAAAATTGAGCTGCCACCTATTTCTAATGTGAAATTCTTTACTGGGGATGAAAAAAAAATTGTTTGTTCATTTATAGCCTTTTCGTTTAAGAAATGTAGAAAAAATTCATGAAACTAATAGAAAGATATATACTTATTAATAACATTCATACAAATATTGAAGCAATTGAATCTATAATTAGAAATTCCGACTAGGCGTGAGATCTTATTTATTCCGGATAGAATTCTTGTATTTTTGGACTAATTATATTTTGATAATTTCTCATTTCTGAATGATCCGCTTGGTATTAAGATACAACATTTGATATTACGAAAGCTTTTCCCATTTGCAAATTAATTTCTTTATAACTACAATTTCTTTTGCAATTTTTTTTATGTGTATGGTTGTCGATGATCTTTTTGAGGCTATACAAAGCTAGACTTTCTATAATTATGACAAATGTAATCCCTATCAAATCTAATTTACGTTCAATCTTAAAGTTTTCTTTTTTATTTACAAAATAATTTCTTCTATTGGTTTGCAATTGATTTTAGAAAAACATGTTTTTTTTTTTGCAAACGTTTGTGTATTGACTCTTCTTTTACGTGCATGCAAAATTAAACTCCCCATAACTAACCTTCTTCCTCGTGATCTGGGCGTCCAGAGTTCATATCCCGGTTCGGGCATTCTTGTTTTTCATCTGTTCTGTTTGTGAGATGTGTGAATGTGCTCCCCTATAAAAAGGGTCTGTGCCAGCGAATGTGATGCGTGAGCAGCTAAGACGTACTCATGGCCCTAATATGTGCAACTTAAAACAATCCATCTGCTTAAAATCATTACTGACATTAGAAAACAACTACAACAAGGTAAAAATAGCTAACATCGATGTTCAGTTTCATTGATGGAATGTAATTCAATTTACTTAAGTTAAATTAGAGGAAGCAATTATTATTTTATAATGTATGGTTAAAAATTATCGAGATGTTCATTTCAAGACAAAAACAAAAGGGAAGAAGACATTTGATGCAGGTCAATCATGAATGATCTCACATAAGGGGAAAAAAGTCACGATCGCATTACTACTGTCACGTTTTGCAGCCTTTGCAGAAATTACTACAGCCAATCAGGATTCTCATTTTTTCAAAGTTTGTGTGTACAGAAGCTGTGGGAGTTACGAACTTTTATATTGGGTATTAAAATTGATTATGTACCAATCATTCTTTTTATAAAAGGTGTAAAAATGTAACATAAATTATTTAAATGTGATACTACTTGGTTATTTAATACTTGCAAAACCAAATTATACATTAAAAAAATATTGGGTCAAAAAATGAAGCCTTCGGGATACTTTAATTACATAATTTTCTTTTGGTAAACATAAATTTGAAGTCACAAAATTGTGTATTACCTAAGGAATATGTCAGTTAATTACCACTTTTTCTGCGGATTTTCCAGTAAGAATTCTGCAGTATTGCATTCTAACAAACCGAGAATGATAGCGTTAGCGAGGTGGCATCGCAGAAACGGTGAAAGCTCTGAATATTCCTCCGGTCAAAGATTTCATGATAAAACTGACCAAAAACTTCTGCGGCATTATCATTAACATCGAAAATCCCCTGCTGATAAACCTGCCGCTCTACGATGTGGAGGAAGACTCAAACAAACGCAGGCCAAGGTGCTCTCTTATTCTCTCGTTGAATCCCCCACACTCAAACGTAAACAAACCCTCTCCTCACCACTCACCCTTATCTGGCTCCTTTTTTTTCTTTACTAACTTTTAAGCAACAACAATAAATTGACCATAGTTATAATTAAAATGGTGCATATCCTAATTCACTAAGCAAGCAATAATAGTACCAAAGTCCAAAACTCGCAAGACTTACAGAAGAGGGGGCTTGGGGCCCCAATCAACTGTAAACCCATGTACAATATAACAAACCACGACCCAACTAACGAGAGTCCAGAAGAGACGTTGAAATATTATTACAGAAAAATGATAGAGATGAAAAAAGAATGGTGCAGTGATGAACCATCAGAAGGGATAGAAAAAGACAAACTCCGAAAATCATGATGAGAGGGAAACATAGCAGTCCTTTCAACTAATAGACAAAAAGACACTCTAGAAAAAGAAAGAACTCGATGGAAAATTCAGAAATAGAAACCACCACTAAATTCCAACTTTTAGATAAAGTAGCCCATCAATTAAGAAAATAAACGTATTCTATCAATTTGAAATTAACTTAGGGTTACAACCTAATACTACAAGAAATCTGCAGGAAATAACCGTCCACAGATAACAGGCTTTCAAATTCATTCATTAAAATAATTTCAGGCTCAGATGTAGACGGATTAGGAATTATAGATATCCTAAACAAGAAGAAAAAGGATTACGCCATTTCTGAAGATCCTACTGATGCCTATTGAGCAATTTCACCAATAAACAAAAGCAAAAACAGCAATTTCACCAATACTAGAGGTAGCTTCTGTCTAGAAGCAGTTACTCTTTTAACCCTCTAAGGGTTATACACGTATTTCTACGTAGCCGCAAGACGTCACGGCAAGGGCGCTGCACGTATTTTAACGTAGGCTATGAAACGACGCTCTTTCGCTGTGCACGGAAAATAACGTAGGGGGTTGTCGGTTCTCCATGTGTTGCCGACGCATTTTAACGTTTTTCTTTCCCCCAACAAGTTTGGACATCTTGATGGATCGGAGGGGAGTCAACACAATGGATGTTTTACGACCATTTAAGAATGTCAAAGGAACTGAGGGCTCGAAGAGTCCTTCAGGGAAAGGGCGTTTTGAATGGTCACGGAGTAAGAGAGGAAAAAGATCCCGTTGAATAAAACAAGAACAAATTTTTTTCTCAAATTGTGTGTCCCATGAGCGTCTGTGTGTACTTAGATTTAATTTGTATTTAGTTTCAATAGTATTTTTTGGATAAAGCTTATTTCAACGAAATTTTGTTTTAAAGTTCCATTGAATTTTTATTCAGAATGCGGTTTTATGCTCTCTTGTGATTAAACATCGCACTGAAGCATTAGAAACTCAGAAGGGATATATTTGAAAAATCGCTATCAATATATAATTAATAAATTAATTATATTTCGCATTTACAATTAAACTATTTTTAAAATGCAAATTAATGTTTTTTACTCTAATCTCTACCTCCAATTATTTTTCTTCGCTCAAAGTAAACAGATGCGAATGAATTTTGTGTTTTAAAGTAGCCTAAATTTTGAAGAATATAATAAAGTATACTGTTATATTGTTTCTCTTTTCATATTTATATTGTGTAATAGCATGCAATTATGTGTTCGATTTTTTATAATGCAACTACTAAGTTGTATACTGAACGGAATGAAATAATCTCTTTCAAATTCATAAAAGAAACAATAAAAACATTTTTTTAAAAATTATTTATATCTGGGAAGTTTAGTTATTAAGGCTTAGATATTTACTAATATTATTAACAATTAATATTTAACTTTTAATACTTCGTTATTAGTATTTATACCTTGATGTAGATAAAAGAAATAGCAAAATAAATTAAATTAAATGTTTGAAAAATTTTAACTGAATCCATTTTAAAAGTTTTGACTCTGTAAACTATCTTAACAATTTTTTTTAATAGTTTATCAAAGAAGATACTTTTCTTAGATAAAACGGTAGATATATAAAATTTTTAAAAAACTCAAAAATTCTGCATTTATTTTACAGTTTTTAAGCAATTTTTTCTTTGTTATGCTAAAGAGACTTCTTCATTAGAGGCTAAAATCTGAATGGATAAATAACATATCTTTTGAAAAATCCTCTGCAAAATGCAGCACGACTTTTAATGACATGATTTTAAGAACCTACTAATGGAAAATAATGCAAATAAAGGCTTCAATGCTGCGTGAACTATGAACTATTTATGAATATGGAAAAGTTTTAGAGTTCATAGCTATGGCTTGAAATCATGAACTGTTACTTACTAAGATCAAATAAATGAATTTGCATTACTTTACTCAAATTTTGGCAGGTGTTTCTTATGGAAGAAAACTTCATAAACTGCACATTTTGGTGCGGAACGATATAAAAAGTTGTCGGACCCAAACTTGAAAGCAATTTTTATCAAGATTTTATTATTATTATTATTATTAAAAATAATCTAAGGATTTACAATCATGATAAAGATCAATGGTAGTATTAATCTTCATATTTTCTCATATGCTTATGCAGTGTAGCGCTATCCGTATTTTTTAGTATATTTCAATAGAAACAATTATGAATTTTGAATCTTTTATATTGGAGTGAAAATTCGATATTTTTGCAGTAAAGATGTCGAAGCAGCGTACCAAAATTCATTTATCTATTATTTATATTTTGAAATAATTGCTCAAACACTCACGGAAAGACTGACTCATGGATAATCAATATTTTGACAAATTATATTAAAAAAATTATAATACAAATCTACATTTTGATAATTTTGTGGTACACGTATAATATAACAAGGTGTTTCCGTTTTGGAATATCATGTATACGCATACACGATTTTTACATACAGATTCAGGCATACAGATTTCCTATCAACTAGTTTCATCTAATATTTGACACAAGATTACATCTAACTTATTTACAATTACTTTAAGAAAATTGTAATATTTTTACTTGCGAGAAAGAAAAAAATTAAAAATTTCACAAATTCTTTGATTGAAATGATTTCTAGTGAATGCTCTGCCTTTTTAATTCCAGCTATTGAATTCAGAAAAGCTTAAAAACAGGATTAAAAAAGATTCAGGGACTTAAAGTGTTTTTTAAAAAAAGGATTAAGCCATATCCAATATGCTACATTGAACTGAAATTTGAGAAACAAATGTTTATTTTAAAGTCAATTATATAAATAATTACTTGTTCAGCAAATTTTCCAAATATTTTAACGTTTCTAAAAAACTGAATTTGTTAATGTACGTTATCATGTTTAATGTAAAATAGTTATACATTTTCAGTTCTTATCCTGCTTTCTAATGTTATTTTAAAAGTTAGTTATTTAATTAAAGGTAATGTTATTTTAAAAGTTAGTCATTTAGTCTCCATGCATGTTTCTTAAGTCCAGTGTTTAATTTGGTACTAAGATGAATCAATTACTCAATCAAGTAATTTTTTATTCTTCCTTTGTCTCTTCGAGATCTATTTGATAAACTATGAAAATTAAGTATCAAACGTTGTGGATGGGTACGATTTGCTTTCTTTCAGCATTTTATTTATTTCAATTCCTGCTGTTAGCTCACTCTTCCCCTATATATATCCTCAAATTTTCCATCGTTAATAAAATACTTTTTATTCATCCTATCAAGTACAAGTAACTTTTTAAAAACTTGTAGTGGATGACATTTGATGTTAATACAGTTTTTTTAAATATTAATTAATTAATTTTTCATTAATTAATTAAAAACTAACTTTCTCGTCAAAAATTCGAATACATTTCTCCATCGCTAAATAAGGAACGAATTCAGTTTGTTTTCCCCCCACGCCAATGAGATTAGGTTTAACATGTTTTCAGTAGATTATTTTAAACGATAGTGTTTATTTTCGTATTGCTTGATGCAGTTAAAATAAACATTGTAAATTAATCAGTTTTTTCGACTCATTTTGAAGTACTTTCGAATTAAAATAATTGAGAATAACTACATTAGAAATTTCTAATCTGTGTTGCACTACCCAACTGGTGTAGTAAAATCACGCATTTTGAGAAGTCACAATTGGTTTCGAATAATCAATTGCAGTTGAAAATTCAATGTTAGTAGAAATTTTTGATCGATTATTTATAGTAATTGTAACTATCAGGTCGGGATAACCTGGTTGGTAGGCATTAGTTTCGCATCCCTTGAGCTGCAAGTTTGAATCTACCAACCGAAGTCTTTCCGTATGTGTGTGTGTGAGTGTGGTGAACGTTACATTTGTCGTGGTCACAAGTCCTCCATTTTGAGAGAGATGTTACAGTGCATACTGGAGCAGAGGTGATCGTTCTCTGTTCTAGATCTAAATTACGATCTATAGATGAATAAATGCAGTCCGTCCCATAAAAAGTGTTTTTGACGTGTGTGAGCTAGAAGTCAGACTTTTGGACTCGGGTGCTCAACGGTCCATACTCTCAAAAGTTATCGCACCCCTCCTTCCGTTGTAAAGCGGAAAACGAAAATAACAACAATTGTAATAATTTAATAAAGTGTAACTAAAATAGAATTTTAATCGCAAGGTGACACCAGGCCCGGATAACCTGGTTGGTTGGACTATTATCGGTTATCTTTTCGGCTGCGAGTTCGAACCCGCAAGTTGAAGATTGTCTTTTGTGGTTGTGAGACCGCCATCAACTTCATAAATTAGAAAGAGGAAAAAAAAGGAAACAAATAAACAGCAACGAACAAAATATAATAGTCCAACACCATATGTAGACAGGAAAATGGAAAATTGCCATTATTATAATCATTTAATAAAAAGTAACTAAAATAAAAAAATATCCTTTGCTGACCTAAGAACGAATTAATTAAAAAAATTATTTTTTATATTACTTGTTTATAATCTTCTTTCTCTGAGTCTGAGAAACATGAATACCGAATATCTGCAACATGCGAATGACTTTGCATAAAAAACTTTGGAGACAAAACTTTACGAAAACTAGTTCTATAATACGTGAATTTAATAATTTACTGAAAGGAATATGAATTATGAGGCTTAACATAGTTAAATGAATATTATAATAAGACATAACTATAGTTCATAAAATTTTAATTAATCTGATTTATGTTTTTAAATTATTCTGGTAAGTAATTTGTAAAAAAAATGATCTGATTGGGTTAACGGGGCACCTAGCTGCGAAGCAGCTTATCCCCAGTCGTTGTAATTATGATAGCTGCATGATTAAAGATATCTGAACTTGACTCTCTCCGTCGAAGTCTGTAGATGGAAAAGGTGATGGTAACTCCAGAACCCGAAGTTCTGATTGGCTGTTGTCCAGATACGGCTTAATCCATGCTTTTGCATCATCATCATCAACCAGGCTGTGAAGATGCAGTACAGAGGGGTGGGTGAGTTAGTAAGTGTCAGGACAGGCTATGATTGGCTATTGAGAGGGTGAGGGTGAGGGGGTATGCACCTGAGCTGATATTAGATTTAAAGTATTAAGTTTAAGTTAGGAATTAAGTAATAATCAAGATATTAATTGCCAAACTAAGAAACAAATTAGAGAAGAATATTCCTGGGTCTTCTGGAGTTGAATGAGGGAGGGTAATTAGGTATACTTTTAATTGCAGTGTTATTAATTTTTTCCAAGTTAGCATAGAAATCATTTGAAATTTTTTGGATGAATTTTTTAAGGGTTGGATAATCTAAGTCTTTGTACATATGAGATGTGGGCATAAACCACCTTAATTTACAGATATTGCGGAAGAACTTATTTTGCAGTTTTTCAATTGCAGCAAGACTAGTTTTAGGTGCATAACCCCACACAGGGCTGGCATAAGTAATTACTGGACGCAAATAGCTTGTGTAAATAAGTATTTTATTTTTCCTAGTCAATTTAGAGTCTCGAGAGATTAAGGGAAAGAATTTACGTATTAGGTCTCGATACTTTTTAGTGATGAAATTAAAGTGGGGTTTCCAATTTGTAAAAAATATCCAGTTCTTTCTGTTATATATATAATAAATTGACAATAGAAAGAGTGGGAAATTTATACTTGAGGTGGATTTCGTTTAATGATTTCTTTATGAGTCTATACTGCGGTCATCAGTTTATACCTTTAAATCTTTTGTTCGGCATTTTTTTTACTACTGGTTTCTCTATATATACTTCCACAACATTATTAAGATTATTGAATTTGTGCATTTTAGTAATTTTATTTGTTGTTATTGTTGACTGGCGACGTATTTCCTTTTAAAATGTTTTCGTTCTATTACTTATTTTGGATTTTGTTGTTGAATTTTATATACATTTATCCTTACTGTGAATAGATAAAAATAAGGCAACAATAGGCTCCGCTCCAAAAATATTTAAAAAAGTATTACTACTTCTTTTATGAATACGGTTGTTATATAATTACATAAATTTGATGAAGTGCAATGCATTTTCCTATATTAAATTCGACATCCTACACAATTGTGCAAAAGATTTCAACTCATTGTTATAACAGAGCATATTTCTTTCATGACCAAAAGTAATTGATTAAACTGGTTATTGCTTCTAAATAAGGAATCGCTTACCTCTTATGCCAGTTTTCGAGAGTTTTCAAACTATGCTGGTAAATATTTGTAAAATTTATACATCACAACGTCACTGAAATAGCATTACCACTATCTCTTCATTAAATTCATTTACTTATATATATTGGTAATTTTATCATGTGTATGGAGATAATCCACAAAAGTAACTTTTTCTTGTAAGCAAATTTCAAATACGGTTCTAAAACATTGAATTTTCTTAATTAATTTGTGGAACCGTTGGGGATTCCTACCAAATTTAGATGCTTATTCCTTTATTGAATCCATCGGCATGAATAATTATTTAAAAAAATTTCAATGATTGTTATCTCCACTACTAGCGGTCATTAATAAGAGAAAGAAAAGGGTATGTTGCAAAGTTACATAAGTGAAAATATGTTTTACAAGTTAAATTTCACATATTTATGACACCAATTACTTTTCAACGGCCGATTTTATAAAGAGATGTAAAATACAACTGAAACTTTTGTGAATTACCTTGCTTGATAAAACTAGCAAATATAGCAATAAATCATTAGTGTTTTCTTTTACGGAATGGACGAAAATTAGAAAATTAATTTATGTCAATTGTATTTTTTTAAGAATACTAAACATTATAAACGCGCCGAAATTTATGAGGAATAAAATATATTGCAGTTTAATATTTTAAAAGAATCGTTTGTTTGTTCAAGCTGCCTTTTATTATTTTTGAAGGTAGCAATTTCATTGGATGTGTACTCAAAATAATGGGAAAAAATGAAAGAAAAATCGCAAAAAATGTTGATAATTTTTATAAATTTCACAAACACTTTAAAATCACTAGAATATTCTATAATTTGAAAAATACATTTTTAATAAGGACATTTAATCTTTATTTACTTTGGTATATTTCACGATATTTGAACTTTAAAATTTCCTTATTTTGAAGCATTCAAGAGCGGAGATGCCATAATTTTTTTAAAATAAAAAGCAATGATTACAAACAATATTGAGTTTTGTTAAAATTGCTACGGGGTATTTAAGAACTCGGATCATAAATACATTAGTAGCTAATTATATTTCCAGAATTATGCTTTTTTTCAGATATCTAATCAATTTGTTGATTTGTATCTCTTATTATAATAGAATATGATGCCCGTTCTTCTAAAAAATAATTTATGTTATATATTGTTATTTATATGTATCTGATTAACTGAACTATCTGTGTTTAGTTCTAATTCTAGAAAAATGCTACTTTATTGCAACTATTAATTGCTAGGTGCAAAATACTTTATTTGGAAAAATAATAAAAGGATATGAATACAATTTTAATCCTTCATTAATTGCTAATTTTGAAAATATATGTATAATAAGACCGAATGTATGATAAAAGTTTCTGTACTTAATATATCCAGCAAAAATTAAGTGAAAACCTATCTGTTTATATTTTCTCTGTGTAACAGTTTAGAAAGTGCTATCAGCAATCGGGGTTAAAAAGCAACCTATGCACTATTCTCAGAAACCTTCTGACGTTTGTAGCCGTACAAAATAAAGGAAAGCAATAAAATTTGGCATGAATGGGCGTTTAATTTGCTGATACCCGGGGCTTTTTGACCTCCCATGAAGAAAAGGAGGGGAAGGAAGAAAAACCGTGAACGCTTCCTACACATTTCTGGTTGAAAACCGACACGCTTCCACGACAGAAAACTAGTCCCGCTTCCTTCACTTTACAGAAGTTTCACTCGTAGAATGGAAACGCCCAGAGGGTTAAATCCACAAGTCAATTAAGTATATGTCTAAATTATAACTTTTAAGTAAAGTAAGGGTAAACGCAATAATAATAATAATGGATGCGCGAAAAGATTAATATCCATCAAGTATTTTGATTCAACTATTGTTAGAAACCTGTAATTTTGCTTCCCAACACCAACAGTATAGTAAAAAAGACCGTTTTACTATCAGCACTGTTGCGTGCTGTTGGGTGCTGTGTTAGCGATATTCGGGCTTGGTGACAAACTTGGCGACCATCCGGTGGCTTAGGAAGGAATTAAATAACAAAATGGATAATATTGGAAACTTCAAGGATTTTCACGATACGTCCAATAGAAACCGAGATGAGCCCTGATTGTCCTGGAAAGATCTCAACCCGCCTCCTGGGAGTTATAAAAGGCTGGCAGACTATATGTGAATGTTACTTTAATAGATCCGGAAGCGGAATTCGAATAGAAGACAAGAGACGAGTCTTCGAGAGGATAGCGAAACAACGGCGGTGTGCCAGCGTTGTTTGTAGTTCAAGCGAGTGCTGAACTGCTGGGCCGAGTCCTGTTGTCTATTTCCGAAGCAGCGACGTATAGTGCGTGGAGTAGCCAGTGTGTGATAGTGAGTCGACATTTAAAGCCAGAAGACAGTGATAAATTCAGCCATCTGGAGACGCCGTAGAGTGAAGCTCCGAAGAACTCCTCTCCTGCTGGATTCTGCCTGGTCGCTTTTAGTGCTGTGGTTGATTACTATTCGTTGTTGTAGTGTCATGCTGTGTGCTTGTATCGGCTGTACAAATTTGTCTTCTGTGTATTCATGAGATTTTTCTTAATGTCTTCGTGCCAAATAAACTATTGTTGTTTTCTATTGAAGCTTGCTGGTTGTTTCTTCACATCAGAAGTCCTCCTACATAACAAACAAACTTACCGGAGAGTTTTCTTTATGTTTTAAGTTTTCAAAGAGGGAGTTAATCAGAAAGCATTTTGATCACATCTTGTATATAAAAGCATCTATAAAAACCAAAGAAAATGTTGTGCAATCTTCTAGGTAAATTCATCTGAAATGTAAAACATGTGTACTAAGAATTTGATAGAAAACATGCACACTCATTTCCAGAGAAAATACTCAATCCAACCTCGATATAGTCAGCAATACACCATTTCCCTCTCTCGTCCATTCGATTATTATGCACTCAAATATGCCATCTATCTTTAAACCGAATGTATAGCTTCCTTTACCAGAAATCTGATGAGAATTCCTGGAGTTATTTTCGTGTTGCAAAATTCAATACAAATGCAGAAAGGCTTGATTAACTGTTAAACAGCGAAATTTGCGGTCAAATGACAAGATTAATTTTGGCAGGAAGTTATAGATTTAGAATTAATCCAATAAATGGAAAGTTTGTTTACTCTCAGTGGGTTTTAATATTACGGGGATTGTAGCTTTCGTGTTTCTGAAGTTGGAAGTCTAGTTTGTGTATATGCATTTATAATATTAATATAATTTTAGTGACAAAAAATCGGATAAAATTTAAAATAAAGACAAATGTATTAATTTTTGTCTTTAATACATATTATAAAAGGAAGAAATTGAGGATGCACCTCAGATATGGGAATAGGAAATATCAGATAGTGAATAAATCTATCTTCTTTGGCGGTTAAAATATTGACGTGGTTTTGAGTTGCCCCTACTGCAATAATGGAACAAAGATATCGGGTTGTGCCAATAATGAATATTAGAACATCCATCTGGCCGGAATAGCCTGGTTTGTAGAGCTTTTGACTCGAACTCCTTTGGTTACGAGTTCGAAACTCACCGGTCAAAAGATTCCCCGAGTGTGTGGCGGCTTGAGCTCGTTAAATCTGTTCGTGGTCGCAAAGTCCTCTATATCGAGAGTAGTACCACTGGGGGTGCTTGGTCAGAGGTGATCATTCTTTGTTCCAGATCTAACTTACGATTTGAGATGAGTGAATGAATATACATAAATGAAGTCCACCCACTGAAAAGGGTTGTGGCGTGTGTGTAGCTAAGTCGAGCTCTTGACCCCAGATGGCGCTACTTGTAAAACAAAGAGACGCATTTCTTAGGTTTAGTCTGCAGGCCGTCTCAAAGGGGGCTTGTCCACGGCAAGTGGAAATTGGTCACAACACAACAACAGTCGTCGAAAGTATAAAACTCACCATGAAATTCAATTTCAGAACGTTATTTATTCCACTATAGCCATTCTACTTCCTCTATAATCTGTTATTTACAAATACCTTTTGTATAATTTCACTAAAATTCTCTAAGAAAGGATTTAAATTAATTAGTCAAGAAATTATATCACCCAGGGAGTCAAAGTATACAGTTGTGCGTGGAGTTACAGCTCATAGGGGCCGCAGGCCCCACCATCTGTAAGTCTAGAAAATTTGGTCTTTGATAATTTTGGAATTTATCCTATTGAGTTATGGAGTGCATCATTAGTTTAGTATTGTGTGGTAGTTAAATTTAGCATCAACGAATATTTTTTTGACAGTTAATAATATAATGTATAAAAAAGTATCTATATTCCTTTAGTGGTAATAAGTATTAAATTCCTTATCAAAGATCAATTACAGAAGGACGTCTTAAGATTATTTTTCAAATAAATATTTCATTTCTGTTTTCAATAATTAAAACGTTCGCTGTTTTTGTATTATCATGTCAGAGCATGATATTGTTTTTAGAGTCAATAAAAATCCGTAGGCGATAAATAAAAATTTTAATTAATGGGCAAGAAATAAATATATGTATTATCCGCACCAGCATCTCAAAAAAATCAGCTTTTAATAACGTATTACCATCCCATTTACAAAGCTCCGATTTTTTTAAAAAAAGTTAATAACTACAGTAAATAAAACCCCCCAAAAATGTTACCCCCATTATATTAAGGCATTAAAACTTAACGCATTAACTCTCTTAGTTTTGCAAACATTAGAATGACACAGTTTTATCAATCCAGAAACGAGGCTGTACCTTCTTTACGCAAGCATGGGAAATATATTCAAAAATTGAATAATTCGTAATTTTTTAGCTACATAATACGAATGAATAAAAATTTAATGCGAATGAATGAATATTAAATCCTTTTGTAACATGTTTACGCACATCTGAAAGTATTCTAAGTAATATTTTTTAAGGATCTTACTCATCTAGCAGTTATGTATTATCTTTCTTACAACCTTCCTCCTGTTCCTAACATGTTTGAACTATATAATCATGTTTCTGTAACAAACGGAATGTTCTCAGAGATAGAAAGGTATGTTTAACAAAATATAGAAAGAGAATAGTGAAAAATATTAAAATGAAATCTGCTATACATATTTCAGTTGATCATGTTAGAACATAATTTCTTGAACGGCCAAGCACAACGTGCGAGTTAAGTTATATTTTTATTCATTTTAATGGTTTCATCGAATCAGTCATTTTAGTATTGCAAATGATACAAAAAACTTTGTATTGTATTTATTGTTTAAAGAAATATCCCATTTCCTATTTATTTCATTTCGTGTAATCACGTACTCAAAATGACATTTTGGGGCGGGGGGTTATTTGCTGTAGTTACTAACGTATTTTTTTAAATCAGTTTTTGTAAATGCAATGGCAATATGTTATTAAAAGTTGATTTTTTTAGATGCTCGTGCAGATAATAAAATTTTAAACTTTCGCCTACGGAGTTTTGTTGACGCCATAAACCTCATTACCCAATATCATTGTTTTGACATGATAATAATAATATATTTTTAAGGGCATTTTCAAACTTTTGAATACCAAGCCCACCACGACTTGCCTCAACTACCCACACTCAAGTTTAAGACGAGCTTTCTTAGAAACAACTAGCACTCTTATTCCCAAACAGCCCATATTTTGAAAATATAATTAGGGCTTTCGATAAGCAGAGGCCTTTAAATTAGCCAATAAATCAAAATTAGATGATAATATATATAAAAATCAATTGTATTACTTTAGTGGTATTAAATATAAAATTGACCATCAAAATCAATTTCATAATGTTTTTCTTTTATTAGGAAGGTATAGTTATTCTGCATCTGTTCATGTCTGGTATTTGCAAATACTTTTTGTATAGTTATATTCACAATCTGAAAAACGCTTTTCAAATATTTTAAAATAATAAATATTATTACAAAAAATTAATTTTTATATGAAACCTTTCTCAGATTCTACATCGCTCGAGGGAATCAAAATCTTATGCAGGCATCAAGCAAACAATCGTGCTGAACATCTATATTTTGAAGCATTAAAACTTAAAGAATTACTTTTTTTAGTTTGAAAAAAATGAAGGTCTTTATAGATAATTTTTCAACACAAAAACGAAGCTGTACATTCATTATGTAAACACGAAACATATATCCAAAAAATACAACTAAGTCAGCAATTACCACCTTCATATGAAAGAAGAAAAAATATTACAAGTTTGAAATTTGACAGATAGATGGCGCTTTTCCTGTAATATAGGAAGATCTGATAGAAATTAGAAGGACTTAAATATACCAATAATCAAATCATGGTAAAATCATTCTTTACCGTGTCTTTTGAGAAAAAACAAACTGATCTCTCAAGCTCAACTGCGGTACTGGTTTATTGTGGGCTCTTCATAAGTTTTGAGTTGAAGAAAGAAAGAAATCAGCTAATAAGTTTTTTTGAAAGTTCTTTGATGAATTTGAGTATCAATTTGTGGTTAACCCATAATCCTTTACCTGAGCTATCAATTTGCGGTTAATCTATAATCTTTTAGCTCCATTGTCGATTTGTGGAAAATCTCTTGGTATGTTTTTATAGTTTTTGTAAAAGATAGCAAAGGTAGTCCAATTCTCTGAAGTGACAATTTTTTGTTGAGTTGATTAGTAAGTCATACAAGTCTCTATGAGCCACTCGAATGCACACGAATTTAAACCACGAAGGCTTAATGATGGAACCACCACAACAGCGACACTGGCGGGAATCGTGGTCGAGTCCTAACGACCATAACTAATGGTTTTTTAAGATTAATTAGTGGCAACGAAAACTGGGTACTTTATAGCAACATTACTCAACAATATCTGGGGGTTTGACGCAGTTCCATCCTTCAAAGGGCCGCCGTCACATGTGTTCTCCATTATCTGACTCCCTACCTTCCAAAGGGTAACCTCACAGCAGGAGAAACACAATACGCAACAAAGGAAGAATCCCCTCGCAGCTGGCCAGAAGTAATAATGTTCGAAAATGTGTCTCTTCAAAGTGAGATAAGTTTAACGACTTCTTTACAACTGCAACAGCGACACTGGCGGGAAATGTGGTTGAGTCCTAATGACCATCACTAATGGTTTCTAAGACTTGCAGCAGCCGTAATAAACAATTTTCTTTCAGCAGCTACAAATATATTTTCAGATCCTCGATAGATGGCAGCTCCATCTAATTTCTACTAAACCGGCAGGAGCTGGTTTCACCCTAGCGGAGAGAAGAGGCACTCCTCGTCATTCCGGCTGGAGTCTCGCTAGGCGCTGGTTGCCTGAATGAACAGCACGACGCTACTTCGCCGTTGACCGGCGAAACTTAGGAGGGCTAATCGAGCACCCGCTTAACCGACCAAGAAGCCTCCTTTTTGTTATTCATACTCGATAATATGTTCTTCGTTCATTATTGTATATTCCAGATGAAGTGTAAATAGTCTTTCAATATATAACTTTATAAAAATAATTAGTCATTCTTTTGCATCTAGGACATAGATAATTGTAGGAAGTACTTCAAATTAATATCGCATCCCTCAAGTACTTCAGACTAATTACTGGCGACGAAGAGTGGATATTTTATACCAGCATTAATTGGAAGAGATAGTGAGTTATGCAAGATGAACCAGACAAAATGACATCAAAAGCAGAGAGAGATTCCCCAATAACAGATTGTGATTGCGATGACGTGTTATTTGACTTTTTGAGGCGAATTATCCTTATGTAATAAAATATATTAAAAAATACAAAGAAAATAGTTTCCATTTTTTTTATTAGCATTTATACAAAAATTTGCTCTTTACTAGGAGTAAAATATATTTCTATAATTTCATACTATTATAAAAAAACATAAAAAGTTTGTAGTAGTTGACATAAGGTTGTAACAAGTTTGAAAAGTCAAGAAAACATATTAATCATGAATGAAAGTATTTTGATTAAAACTCATTTTAAATATTTATACACTAGCTGATTTTTCTAGGATGGATAGGAAAATATTTGTTTCATTCGATTTGCTTGAAATTCATTGAGGATTTTTTTTTCCTTCTCCCATTTGCTGGTGGTAATTGCTGACTTATTTGGATTGTCCGTGAAAAACTATACCACTCACATAATTAAATATATCCATATCTGATTTACATGAAAAAGATATTTGATTTCCTTCTGTTGGTTACTGAGTCATAAGCATTTTTGGTAATGAAGAGGCAGAATTTGCTGCTAAATCTACTTTCACTTTTCTTTCACAAAATCTTCCTTTCTGTGATATTAAAAAAAACCTCTATAAGTAACCCGAATACTATTACTTGGGAGAAAAATTAACAAAACAAATACAAAAAGTTTAAAATGAAATCTGCTATGCTTATTTCAATGTATCATGCAAAAACATCATTTCTTGAACGGCCAAGCACCACGTGTTCGAGCAAGTTAAATTATATTTGTATTCATTTTAATGGTTTCATCGAATGAGTCACTTTAGTATTGCAAAAGATCCAAAAAAAAACTTTGTATGGTATTTATTGTTTTTAACAAATATCAAATTTCCTATTTATTTCACTTCACATAATCACGTGCTCAAAATGACATTTTTCTAGGTTTTATTTGCTGTTTTCATTAATTTAGTTTTTTTTAATCAGAGCTTTTGTACACGCAATGGCAACATGTTATTAAAAACTGATTTTTTGAGATGCTCGTGCAGACAATAAAATTTTTATTCTTCACCCACAGATTTTTCTTGGTGCCAAAGACCCCACTCCCAAAACAATATTATGTTCTTACATGATAATAATTATACTCTTTTTTTAAAACTTGGGAAACCATAATCTTTACCTTCATAAGTTTCTGGTTGGTCCTCTTAATGCCCTTTGGTGAAAGAATCTTCGCAGCAGAACATAAGTCCAAGAATATTTTTAAGTTGTCGAAGACAGCTGGTTCAGTTTTTCTGAGAAATTTTAGAAAAATTTATGAATGAGAATGTGTTCGCACAGTTTTAATCACATATTTCAAGTCAATAATTCAAAATGTTAAATATATAATAGATTTTTTCTTGTCTACTAGGAAAATAAGCATAAAATACATATTTTTTTTAAATGTTATATGAGATGCGGTACTAAAATATTATATTGTCATTCTAGAAAAGTGAGATAATTACGTGCCCAGGTACATAATAGAAGTCTTGCTTCTTTAAGTTTTATTGCTTCATCTAAATGATGATCAACATGATTTATGGCTAATGCGTGCATTATATTTTGATTACCTGGTCCATTTAATTTCTAAGACATATTTTTGATAAAAAATTAATTTTAATATTATGAATTCCTTTCTCTTAATAAATTAGAAAAGTTTTCTTTTAGATTCTATACATAAATCAAGCAAAAAAAATTGTAAATTACATAGAAGAAAAGACATAAAACATTTAGACAAGATTGAATGATGTAATAACATTCTTTAATTAATCTAGATGTTGAATTTTATACATTTTACCACTAAAATAATTAAAAAATTTTTATATAAATAAATGAAGAAAGCTAGAATAAATTTGATGGGTGGTGTTTGCACATCGACCAGTAGATTAAGTGTCCGATCATCGGATATCTCGTCGTTTCGTGTTAGTTACCGCGTTGACGGTTGCGTTTTTCGAGATGGCTGGAAATGATGACGAGGGCGATATGGACGCCCAGGACTCAACTCCGGATAATCCTTCAATCCACGAAGAGATAAAGCAGTGCCAAAAGATGTTCAACTTATCGATTCGGCTGGATAACATCCAAAAAGAAATTGAATTGCTGAGCAACAGGATGGACATTTTAAACTCATTCCAAGCAGGAAATTTGGACAAGGAAATCCAAATGAAGTACGAGGAAGAAATTCAAGAAAAAATCCAGGAAGCAGCGCAGATTGAGGGTGAGTTAAAAATTCTTTCATGTCCTCTAGAGGGGTGCAGTACCCATAATACTTACAAGCTAGTTAAAACTAAATCCTCAAATAAACGGACGCTTAACTCCCCCATTACCTCCAGACCAAACTTTCCCCCGGCTAATGTTCAAAACTCAGAAAATACCCCCACTCTCCAAACTTCCAAAAAATTTGCCAAAAATAACATAATTAGACCCGCAATCCTTCCAGACCCAATTAAAATTTCAAACAGATACGAATCCCTTCCTGAAGAAAAAGATAAACCTTTTATTCACCCGATTATGCTCCAAACCATAGATAAGTATAACTTAATTCTTCAAGAGATAAATAGAAAATTCCCAGGCACTAGCAACTCCCATGCAAACGGATATATTAGAATAACCCCAAAAGATGAAAATGATTATAGAAACATAATCAAATTACTAATTGAAAAGAAATTAAATTACTACACTATCACCCCCAGAGATGAACGGCCCTTAAAAGTAGTAATTAAAGGTCTCCCAATAAATACAAACATAGATGACATTAAAAACGAACTCAACGAAAGAAGTTTTTGTGTTGAGAAAGTAACTCGACTAACACAGCAGCGCTCGAAACAACCCCTCCCTATATTCTTTGTTCAGTTAAGTCGCAATCATACCGCAAATAAAATCTATGACGTAAATTCCCTATTATACCTAAAAGTAAAGATTGAAAGTTTCCAAAAGCGCTCAGGGTTTACCCAGTGCTGGAACTGTAACTACTTCCACCATAGCTCGGCCACGTGCGGAGGAACTCCTAGATGCTTAAAGTGCGGGAAAGAACACAAAACAAGAGAGTGCCCCATTACAGAAAAAATCGAACAACCTAAATGCATCAACTGCGGCCAATATGGACATGTAGCCTCATGGCGTGGATGTGAAAAATTCCCAAAAATGAAGCCCCCTCAAACTCGACAGACCACCACGAACTTCAATAGCAATTTTACAGACTTCAGATCCTATGCAAAAGTTGCAAACAATCAAGATCAAAATATCCCAATACCACCAACTCAAGCTTCAAACTACTCTACTCCCCAACAGATGGGGCCCCTTATCAAGACCGTCACGGAGCTGCAAGATGTTATATCAATCCAGGAAATTATAGAACTACTCCAGTCACTGGTGACCCTGAGCAACCTTTTGAAAGACTCCCCTCAACTTTTATCAATGTTAAGAAATCTTACACAAGCGAATTCTCCACAAAACCAAATTGAAACTGTTCTGCAAGCCGCTATAAATCCATAGTCTTCTCCACTCCTAGTCTTAGAATAATGTTCTGGAATGCCAACGGCATTAATTCCCGCTCCTACGAATTGCGGGACTTTATAAATAAGCACAGTCCTGATATTATACTTATTCAAGAGACCCTCCTGAGACCTACTCAACTAATTAAAATTTCCAATTATTCCTCATACGTCAATTATAGGCAAAATCAAGATCCCATAAAACCAAGCGGTGGTACAGCAGTTCTAATTAAAAATACCCTGCCTCATCATGAAATTCCTACTCCACAACTTAATCAAATTGAAGCCACAATTATTTCTCTCAAAATTGAAAATTATTCACCTTTCCTAATTGCATCAATTTATATTCCCCCGTGTTCAGACAACAAGGACTTTATTCTGGACCTAAAAAACATCTTAATATTAGAAAACCAATGTTTACTCGCAGGAGACTTCAACGCACATCACATCAGCTGGGGTTCAAACAAAAACACAACTAGAGGTAAAAACTTAAATGAATTCGTTAATAAAAATAACCTTGAAATCTTTGCTCCACCAACCCCCACAAGATTCGGCATCTATTCCGCTTCTTTTATCGACCTCGCAATTACTAAAAACATTTTATTTCCTTATGATATCTCGTCGGTACCGGAACTTAGTTCAGATCACAACCCAGTTGTTTTAAATTTTTACTTTAACTTTAAAACCCCCACTAATAACAATAAAATTAAAACAAACTGGAAAAAACTCAAAAAAGATATTTTAAACAATACAGATCTGAACTCAACTGCAAAAAACACTCATAAATTAGAAAATTTAATTTCTGACTTTTCAAATTCAATTATCAACTCTTTTAATAAAAATTCCAAATCAATTGATCCCGAAACACAATACATTAATAACGAAGTTAAAAAACTTTTCAAACTCCGTAATGCAGCTAGGAAAAAATGGCAATCCACTCGCGATCCAGCTCACAAGAAACAATACAATCAACTAAAAAGAAAAACGGAAAAAACTAAAAAACTTGCGATCCAAAAAGATTGGAATGATAAACTAACAACTCTACAACCTAATGATAACTCACTATGGAACACAGCAAAAAACATGAGGAAAAAACACACAAAGATTTCAGCCCTCAACGGCCAAGCCGGCAAAGCATATTCAAACGCTGATAAAGCGGAAACCTTAGCACAAAGCTTGGAGCAACAATTTACTTTAAACGATATGCACAACGTAAACACAGAAACCACAGTACACAACACTATTCAAAAATTCTTCACAACTGAAATTTCAGCAGAACTCGACCCCCCAAACATAATTGATTTCTACAAAACCATCAAAAAACTGAACCCAAACAAATCGCCAGGTATTGATGGAATTTCTAATAAAATCATTAAAAATCTACCACTAATAACCCTACTAAAATTCTACCACATCCTCTCACTCATATTCAAATTTAAATTCTTTCCTTCAGCTTGGAAAACTGCGGTTGTGATTCCCATTCTCAAACCCGGCAAAGATCCTACTATTCCCTCCAATTACAGACCCATTTCTCTATTACCTAACTTCAGTAAAATCACTGAACATTTTATTCTGGAAAAATTAAACAAGCACTTAAATGATAATAATATTTTAATCCCTTATCAATTTGGGTTCAGACCCAAACTCTCTACCACCCACCAGCTCCTCAGAGCAGTCGAATTTATTTCATCAGGGTTTGAGAAAAGAGAACACACAGGTGCTGTTTTCCTCGATATTCAAAAAGCCTTCGATAGAGTGTGGCTAGAAGGACTTGTGTACAAATTAATCTGCTACAAGACTCCCCCTCCTCTCATTCAAATCATAGCATCCTTCTTGTTTAACAGGAAATTCACGGTCAGAGTCAATGCCTCACTCTCCAAACTTCGCTCCATTCAGGCAGGTGTGCCACAAGGGGCAAAACTGTCCCCCACACTTTACTCCATATACATCAACGATATTCCGCAACATATTAACACTAAACTCTGTATTTTCGCAGATGATACAGCTTTGATGGCAAAAAACAGAAATACCAGATACATCACTCATGCACTAAACAAACATATACAAAGCCTTGAAGTCTGGTTCAACGAGTGGAAAATAGCCATAAACGCATCGAAAACCGAAGCTGTTTTCTTCACGAAGAGAAATAAAAAATCAAAATTCAACATTAAAATTAATAACACAATAGTCCCCTGGTCTCTGGAAGCAAAATACCTTGGCATTATTATGGATAAAAGTTTAACCTGGAAAGCACACATTAATTTTATTAAATCCAAATTCCGAGATAATTCGCGTAAGCTTTACCCCCTAATAGCTCGGAATTCAGAAATGTGTAGGGAAAATAAAGTGCTTATTTATACTGCTATTCTCAGACCTGTTTTAACATATGCAAGCCCTGTTTGGGCATATGCTGGAAGAAGCAATCTTAATATCATTGACAGGTGCCAAAACATTATTCTCAGACAAATCACAAAAGCAAGATGGTTCATGAGGAACGATGATATCCGACACGCTCTAAATCTTCCATCATTAAGAGATTTTATTAAAAAAATCGCCACTAAATTCTTCAATGACCTGGAAAATATTGATAACCCAGCTATAGAAGAAATAGAAAATTACACAGCAAACCCTAACAGCAGGAGACCCAGATTTATTTTACTTTAGTCTTAACTTTAATTTTTTGTCTAATTTGCATTATCACTCCATTTTTGTTCGTCCCAAATCATATCAAAAATCAGATTTTTCTTAAAAAATTCCCATGGGCTTTTTCGCAATTTAAATTGGTTAATCCCTCAATCCTTCATACCCCATCCTCCAAGCACCCTCTCTAGAGGAATCTTGAGAGAACTCACCTCGCCTCAAGCCGCACCTACAACGTACCGTGAAACTGCTATCCGACACGCCCGCCTTCATTCAAGCAACCTCAATGGTCGAGCTGCCATCGTGCTCATTACTACTGAAAGATCATCCCGGAAAATTTCTCGCACTTCAGAACAAACCACGTTACTCTGGACTTTAAGTTTTGTCGATCGGGGATGGCGCCCTTCGGGCGCCGGGGCCCCTAACCATATTCCTTGTATCCTTGTAGAATAAATTTGACGAATTTTTTACGGCTTGTTATATTTTTAAACTTGACCGAACTTTATTTTGTTTCCGTATTTCCAAAATTTGAAAGCAACAAAGATTCGTTTTGTCATTGGTAAAAGCAAGTCACCTGACCCATGTAGTTTCAGGCTTGTTTTATCAGTATTGTTTGAGATATTTAATTAAATTTCTTATGTATATAGCGATTGAAGGTATTGGTACGAACCTGCGATGCTAGAGTGCCAGTAGCCGCGTAAGATAAACACAGTACCAAAAGTCGACTTCGAGTATCGTACATGTTATCTGATTTATAAAGCTAGCGTTTGTTAAATCCATCATTATATATACCTACCTATCAAGAACATGAGTAAAACTAACAAAAAAGGTACTAAACTGCTGTATTTGTGAGAATTCCATATAATTTTTATTCAGAATACTTACATATAAGAACAAACATGTTGAAAAAGAATTAAATTTTTATTTATTTGTATTTTGTACGTAAAGGAAATTACGAATTATTTAATTTTTGGATATGTGTTTCGTGTTTACATAATGAATGTACAACCGTTTTTGGGTTGAAAAATTAACTTTAAAGCACTTCATTTTTTCCAAACTAAAAAAAAGTAATTCTTTGAGTTTTAATGTTTCGAAATATTGATGGTCAGTACGATTGTTTGCCTGATACATGCATAAGATTTTGATTCCCTTGACCGATGTAGATTCTGAGAAAGGTTTGATATAAAAGTTAATTTTTAGTAATATGAGCTTTATTATTTAAAAATATATGAAAACCGTTTCTGAGACTGTGAATATAACTATACAAAAAGTATTTGCAAATACCAGACAGGAAAAGCTGCAGAATAATTTTACGATCTTAATAACATTATGAAATTCATTTTGATGGTCAATGACTTACTTACTACCACCAAAGTAATACAAATTATTTTTATATATATAATCATCTATTGGTAAATGGGGATAAATAAATGTCTCTTCTCTATTTAATGGTAGCCTTTACTTAATTATAATTAATATGGGATGATGTAGAAAAAGGGATGTTAGATGCTTTTTTCAGAAGTTCGGTTGTTAATTAAGGCTTCGTAGCTCGCGTTAAATGTGAGTCTAGGCAGTTGAGATAGGTCGTGATGGACTTCATAATCAAAACTTTGAAAGTTAATATCCATTTAAATATTTTTTATTATCATGTCAAAACATGATGATATTGGGGAATGAGGTTTATGGCGTCAACAAAACTCCGTAGGCGAAATTTAAAAATTTTATTATCTGCACGAACATCTAAAAAAAAAAAATCAGCTTTTAATAACGTGTTGCCATTGCTTATACAAAAACTCTGATTTTTTAAAAAAGTTAATAACTACAGCAAATAAAACCCCCAAAAATGTCATTTTGAGCATGTGATTATATGAAATAAATAGGAAATGCGATATTTTTTAAAACGACAAATGCAATACAAAGTTTTTTGTATCGTTTGCAATACTAAAGAGACTCATTCAATGAAACGATTAAAATGAATAAAAAATATAATTTAACTTGCACGAGCACGTGGTGCTTGGCTGTTCAAGAAATGATGTTCTGTCATGATCAATTGAAACATGCATAGCGGATTTCATTTTAAAATTTTCGATTATTCTCTTCTTATTACCAGTTTAACATATCTTTCAATCTCTGAGGGCATACCTGGTGTTAAAGAAATATTATTATGTAGTTCAAACATGTTAGGAACAGGAGTAAGGTTGTAAGAAAGATAATACAAAACTGCAACATGAGTAAGATCCTTAAAAAATATTACTTAGAATACTTTCAGATGTGCGTAAACATGTTACAAAAGGATTTAATATTCATTCATTCGTATTAAATTTTTATTCATTCGTATTATGTAGCTAAAAAATTACGAATTATTCAATTTTTGAATATATTTCCCATGCTTGCGTAAAGAAGGTACAGCCTCGTTTCTGGATTGATAAAACTGTGTCATTCTAATGTTTGCAAAACTAAGAGAGTTAATACGTTAAGTTTTAATGCCTTAACATAATGGGGGTAACATTTGGGGGGGGGTATTTACTGTAGTTATTAACTTTTTTAAAAAATCGGAGTTTTGTAAATGGGATGGTAATACGTTATTAAAAGCTGATTTTTTTGAGCTGCTGGTGCGGATAATAAATATATTTATTTCTTGCCTACGAATTAAAGTTTTTATTTATCGCCTACGGATTTTTATTGACTCTAAAAACAATATCATGTTCTGACATGATAATAAAAAACAGAGAACGTTTTAATTATTATAAACAGAAATGAAATATTTATTTGAAAAATAATCTTAAGACGTCCTTCTGTAATTGATCTTTGATAAGGAATTTAATGCTTCTTACCACTAAAGGAATATAATGTACTTTTGTATACATTATATTATTATCTATCGAATATATTTATGAAGCTAAATTTAACTACCACACAATAATAAACTACTGATGAACTCCATAACTCAATGGGAAAATTTCCAAAATTATCAAAGACCAAATTTTCTAGACTTACAGATGGTGGGGCCTGCGGCCCCTATGAGCTGTAACTCCACGCACAATTGTATACTTTGATTCCTTGGGTGGTATAATTTCTTGACTAATTAATTTAAATCCTTTCATAGAGAATTTTAATGAAATTATACAAAAGGTATTTGTAAATAACATATTATAGAGGAAGTAGAATAACTAAAGTGGAATAACGTTCTGAAATTGAATTTCATGGTGAGTTTTATACTTTCGCCGACTGTTGTTCTGTTGTGACTAATAGCACTTGCCTTTGACAAGCCCCCGCTGATACGATCAGCAAATTTTAAGCCTAAGAAATGCGTCCCCTTTTTTACTAGTAACGCCATCTAGCGCCAAGAGTACGACTTAGCTACACACACGTCACATCCTTTTCAGTGGGGGGACTTCATTCATTCAAATTCATTCGTTCATCTCAGACCGCAATTTAGACCTGGAACAGAGAACGATCACCTCTGAACCAGTACCCTCATTGGTATTACTCTCGACATGGAGGACTTTGCGACCACGACAGATTTTGCGAGCTCCAGCCGCCGCACACTCGGGGAATCTTTGGCAGGTGAGTTTCGAACTCGTAACATAAAGAGTACGAGTCCAACGCTCTATCAACCAGACCATCCCGGCCCAGGCTTTCTATGAATAAAATAGTATATCCCATCTTTATATATACTTGCAAAAACTGGCTCATGTTGTAATTATATCTTTGTCATTATTGCCGGCTCAAATTATTTCACTTAATATTTGTTGAATCTGTTGTTCACTGACACTAGGTAAAAGTATCAGAAGGTAGATAAATGCTCGCATCTGTATACTTGATGTCAACCCTGTGTATATTCATTAGAGACAATGCATGTTAGGCATAATAAAATATAAAGAAGTTTCTCTACTGACATTTTAATGTTGGTTATTGTTTAATTCAATCGCACGAATTTGACTTGGATGTGTCATGCCACAAATGATATAAATACGTACATCACAGTATCGGTCGTTCTCCATGAAATTCAAGGAAGGACATGCACTATGGAAATGGACTGTGAAACACCGTTGGAAATTTTCAATTCTTCCAAATTGAGAACTGTGAGCGTCTTATCGATTTCCAATTGCTTATTTACCAACAATATGTCAGATAAGAATCCTTCATTTTCATTGGGATGCACAGCCTACAGTCTACTTTTCGCAATTTTTGGAATACATTGTTGGGAGCATCATAAGCAATAGTCTGTTTATTCTCTGTAGGGGGGCCAAGGTCACATTTTCCACCTCGTTTCTGGTTGTCTGTCAAGCAACGCTCCACGTTCATCATTGTTAGGCAGACAACCAGTGTGACTCTGTAGGGGTCCTACAGAGAATAAACGGATTATAGATGACTTCCATCGGACACGAGGTTCAATTACAGCCAACCAATAACAACTCACATACGCTTGGTACAATTGTATCGTTCGTCTCACCACCGACTCACTGGTGGTACAGTACGTGATGAAAGTTTCATGAGTCAGATAACATCTACGGTACACAAGTAATTATTTTTGT
Source organism: Argiope argentata (assembly GCA_026289955.1). Taxonomy (NCBI): domain Eukaryota; kingdom Metazoa; phylum Arthropoda; class Arachnida; order Araneae; family Araneidae; genus Argiope; species Argiope argentata. The sequence goes on along the minus strand of JAOUZG010017214.1, from coordinate 107,376 downwards.
ACAGTGGGTATTTTACTCTTCCACAAACCTTAATGTTGACAGTGCGGTTCTACCCATTCACACCACAATATCAACATGTGGCATATAAAGTTGCAAAATATTGAAAAAAGAAGAAGAAAACACTATATCTATTTATATGAATGTAATGTCATGCATTATTAACTTTTAATTTTAAGCAGTTTACAGATTTGTGACCGAAAATCCTGAAGAAAACGCATATTGACTTTTTAATTTCGGTTTTATTCCATTTTGAGAGGTAATTGAGCTGCACACCATCAGCAGGTATACAAGGAGAAAAAAGAAACGAAACATCTATCTCTGGTTTTACGTACTATGATATTCTCATAAATCACACACATATATAAACAAGAAACTTTTTAATCGAATCAATTTCATATAAGTGATTTATTATTCATCGAAGGTATCTTTTAAAAGGATATTTACACCAGAGATTTATTATCTATCCTCTCAGCATAATTCTTAAGTAATGGTGCATTATTTTTATATTTGATTTGATGTATTAAATATGAAAAGTGGGCTCAATCAGGAAATAACATTTTAGAAGGAAGTTACTATAAGCTAAATTAGGACAAAACTCTCGGTATTTATAACATTTAAAATTATATATATGTACCGATTGAAGGTCGCGATACGAACTTGTGACGCTAAAGCCAGTAGCCAAATAACATATCCACTACACCAAAAGTCGACTTCGGTATCGTAGATGTTATCTGCGTTATGAAGCTAGCGCCGCAGTACTCCCCCACCAGTGAGTCGGCTGAGGGACGAACGATTTTTATAGCACCAAGCGTTAGGGCGAGTTGCTGCTTGCTTGCGTCAAGTGAGACTGACACAACTTTTTGCTTTTACTTGCTTGCGTCAAGTGTGTCTGACAATTTTACTTTGCTTGCGTCAAGTGAATTTGACGACTTCGTTTTGGCTGAGGGTAGATGGCGCCACGACTGTTACGGAAGGTTGCGTTGTCAAGATCACCAATTTACAGGAGCAAAGGTTTCGATACGAACCTGCGACGTGCAGAGTAACATGACCACGACACCAAAAGTCGACTTCAGTATCGTAGATGTTATCTGGCCTATAAAGCTAGCACCACAGTGCTCCTTCGCCTGTGAGTCGGACGAGAGATGAACGATTTTGATACCGCCAAGCGTATAGAGAACGTGTAAGTTCGTTGGTGCGTCGAGTGAGCAAAGGCTTTGTTGGCAGGTAGATGGCGCCAAGTCAGACAGTTACGTTTGTGAAGGTTACCAATGTCACGATTGAAGGTCTTGGTACGAGCCTGCGACGCTGGGGCTGGTAGCCGAGTAACATAACGACTGTACACAAATTCGGTCGACTGGCCTATAAGACTAGCGCCACACACACACACACACACACACACACACACACACACACACACACACACT
>JAOUZG010017214.1:41048-65952 GCA_026289955.1 Argiope argentata | reverse complement strand
GTCCACAATTCATTGCTGTTCCTTTTATTGCAATGGAAAGAAACTTAATCCCATCAGGTTTATTTATTTCCCGATAGATTTAAAGGAAATTGAAGCACCATCTATAAAGTGTATTATTAGTGAAGAAGTATCATTCTGTGGTGAAAGCTTCATAAGCCAGAAAACATCTAGGGTACACAGGCAATAAATGTTGTATTCTGGTTATGTTACTCGGCTACAAACACAATCCTAAGAGCAATTCGCATCTTCCGTAATAGTGACCTGCGACATGGAAGATGTAACTTACGTAGAGCAGCTGTGGCGCCTCCATCGGCAGCAAAAGTTGTCAGAAATAAAACAGCCAAAATCACCACTTAACTCACATATTATATCTAAACCGTTGGCAAAATTGTATCGTTTGTCAGACCACCGACTTACTGGTGGAATAACATGTGGTGACAACTTCAAAAGCCATATAATATCTACGGTACACAAATAATTAAATCGTATTGTGTTATTTACTCGGCTACAATCCGAAATATACCAATTTCGGTTCTAGGGCAATCTGCAGCCATCTTAATGAAAGTTCGGGCCTAGGGAAATCGAGATCTTCCATATTTCAAAAGAAAGAAAATAATAAGATACTTTGAATTTATACTATCCAAGAATTTACACTGTACTTATTTGAATTTATACAATATCGCGACAATTGAAAATATGAAAATTTCTTGAGATACTTTCCACTATAAAATTGTAGATTCTATATTACCACTAAACGCAAATAAAAATAATTTGGAAATAATAATGATTCATAGATTGTAATTCGATTCAATCAATTTCTATTACTGGTTAATATTGCGAGTCTAGAATTATTCTAATCTCGCCGCGTCCGAGATGTAGTCGCACTATTGGTTGAAACTGCACATATATGTGTTAGAAGCTTAGAAAGCGGCATCTCATGTAACAATTGATTGAATTTCCTTATAGCTTCGAATCTGTTTCTTGTTTGAACGTGAGTTTTTAAAAATATGAATAATAAAAAAACCGGAGAAAGTTTTAATTATTGTAAACAGAAATGAAATATTTATTTGAAAATAATTTTATGACTTACGTTTTAGGTATATGCTGTGAATAATAGCAAAAGACAAATTTTAAACTTCTAAAAATTCTGTCATATTTATCTGCTCCAACTATCTAAATACAAGAAAAAATTGATTATTTTGATTTTATTTAAACCAATGTATCTATCATTTTATAATCAAAATAAAAGTAAGAAGATTGTTCTTTTTTAATAACAATTTGTCTTCTTCCCTGAAATGTTTTTAAAAAAAACTCAGTAGAAAACTTTAAAAAAAATAATTGGAAGCCTGAAATTTCTCAGTTTGATATTTTCTCACAACACCTGTCTTTTGATGATAATGTCGTGTCCGTTTTAACCATGGAAAGAGGGGTTCAGTAGCTTCTGGGGGATGGAGCCCTGAGCGCACGAGGGCAGAAGTCTGACTTCTAGATCATATGAGGATGAAACACACAGCTCTTTTTTACAGGGGGGCACATTCACACATAGAACACAGAAGAACAACCATGCACGAGGAAGACGCGCCACCTCTGTGCCAGAAAGCCACCCACTCCTATCTTTTCATCAGATATTTTATTTTTTTAATGTATATTTGATTATAGAAGAGAAAATCAGCCTTTCCACATCGGCGATCTTTCAAAAAATTACATCGCAACTAGTCTACCAGATTGTTAGCGTATATTCATGGCTTTTATTCATTGAAAATTTAAGTATGGATTGCATTTATTGTGATTATTCGCATCCATAGTTGAGCGCAGTAATAGTGACTTTAAATTTTTCAAGGAACAAAGGCAAGCCTTCTGAAATCTCAAGGGCATTGGTTCTGTAAACCAGGTCTTCATATTTTTAAACAAGGAGCAGCAATGAAATTGTACACTGAGGCATCCAGATTTGGATATGGTTCGATTTTTGCAGAAATCAGATGACAGGAAGCTTCACCATATACATTTCAAGAGTCGCATTGTTTCAATAGAAGAAGTATTCAAAATAGGAATTGAAGGTCTTTGGAATAACTCAGGCATTGAAAAGATTTTACAGTTATTCATTAGAAAACAAACTCAAAGTTGTCACAGTCTGTTCGGCATTCCAAAAACCCGTGGGTTAAAAAGTGTAACTCCCAAGATTGCAGGATGGACTCTGGTTCTTGTGGAATTCGAGAATGAAATCCTTCATCGATCATGGACTCAATGCATTAAGCCGTTACCCATTAACCATGCTCGACTGCTATGAAATAACACCAAAAATTGTGGCTGCTCAGTTAAAAGATGAATATATGAAAATTATTAAGTAGCTTCTTGAATCTGGTAAAACTGAAAATTTATCACTTAAAAATAACATGCTCTAAAATATCTAATAAGGTAGAGAAAAATTAGTAGTCTCTAGAGCTATGCAAGCAGAAATTGTCAGAAATCGTGACGAATTAGGACAATATGATGTATGTAAAAATGAAAATTTGGTAAAAGTGACTTACTCCTTCCTTAAAATTAGAAAATGTGTCGATAAAGTAGTGTCTTATTATGCTGAATGTATTTTAATAAAGAGAAAAAACGGACAAAGAGAATGGTTTTAATTCTCCAATCCTAAAGATAATGTTCCGCTCGCAACATATTATATAGATATTATCGGACCATTAACCTCCTTTAATAAGAAGTACAAGTATATTAGAAAATGCCTTGAGGAAGTGGTGTCTAATTGTGTTAAATTAATTTTAATAAAGAGGAAGAAGGGACAAACAAAAGGATTTAAATTAACTATTCCTAAAGTGAATGCTCCGCTTTAACCATATCATATAGATTTTATTGGACCATTACCCTCCATTAACAAGAAGTAAAAGCATGTTTTCACTGTAATTAACGCTTTAACTACATTTGTGTGATTTTACCGGAATAAGTCAACATCAGCTGTAGAAGCAATACAAAAGTAACTTGGAGAATTACCCGTGTCAGATCCCTACAGATTAAAGTTCGGCCTTTACGTCTAGAAGAATATTGTAAAAATATAATAATAGAACATTTAAACATTATAATATCCTGAATATCCAAAGGAAATGGATAAATAGTAAGTCTGTACAAAACCTTGATCTCTAATTTCTCCGATCAATTCTAAATAATCTCGCTGATCTTTCCATCGTCAGTTGAAAATTCACTACGCTGTGATGTGGGTAGTAAATATTCTGAAAGAGCATCTTGTAATTTTTATTTCTGGATACTTTTGATTCGCGTAAAAAAATTCCAGGAAAGAATATTATTTGTTTCTTTTAAATATATTTTAGTAAAAATATTTAAAGAAAATATTCGCTTGTTTGTTGACTTATCTACTTTTTCTTGATGCGTGTATGTAACGAATCTCATCATTAAGACAATCTACATGGTACAAGGAACCGGAATAGCCTAGTTGGTACAGTCTTTCCACTCATTTTCCTTAGTTTGCGAATTCGAACCTCCCTGGTCGAAAACTCTCCAAGTGTGTGTGGCTAGCACTCGTTATTTCTTTCGTGCTCACAAAGTCCTCCATGCCAAAGATATTACCAGTGGAGTTGTTGGGTCAGAGGTGATCGTTCTCTGTTCCAGATAGTAAATTACGTTCTAGAAGTCAGACTTCTGTCCTCGGGGGCTAAGCAGATCATCCTTCGGTTGCGAAGCAGATCATCATAACAACAACATGATGCAAGAATGTTGTTACATAACTACCTGAAAAACTTGATTTACGTTATACATCAAACCCAATCCAATAAAAAGGTTACATAACAGTATTTAAACGTTTTGCCAATGAAATTGAATATTGATTGGTGAATGGAGTAATAAATCAAAAGATATTTTTCCTTGGTGGGATTCCTTACTACGAGATGAAAGTTCTTAAAGTGAAAGAGTTCACTGAAAATGACAGATTGGTCCTTTGACTGACTGCGAAGTACTATTGTTTTCGAACTGGGTGGGACTGCCTCTTGATCTGCAATGATATCTGCATGACTTCTGCTAAAACGAAATAAATTCAGCATTTCGTTACTGTTCTTGATTATAAGTTGAGTTTGAAAACTAAGAATTGCCGTGGTCGGTGATTAGCGGATAGCGCTAGGCCCGAACTCCGAATCTTAAGATTATTAACCGTGTAAATTACCGGTCAAGCCAAAAGTCGACTTCAACTCGAGTGATACTATCTGGCTCATATACTATTCACCATATACTCTCCCACCATTGAGTTGGTGGATTAGACTAGTGATACCAATTGTGAGGTTTTTGTTGGTGATGTTAACAACTGTCTTATTTAATGCGCGTCTAGGTATTTGAGTTGCCGATAGAGAACGCCATGGCAGTTCAATGAAGTTAGGTGCGAAGGTTGCGTTTATCCAAGGTCGGTCGCCAGGTTACCAATGTCGGTGGTTAGTGGATTGCGCTAGGCCTGAACTCCGAATCTTCAGATTAGCAGCCGAGTTACATACCGGTCAAGCCAAATGTTGACTTCGACACGAAAGATATAATCTGGCTTATATAGCATTCACCACAACGTAATAAAATAATAGGGAAGAGTTCCTTGAAATTTTCTTTCATACTAATGAAAAATTTGTGTTATGTATCTAAAAATATTGTTATCCACCTCTTTTATAACATTAAAATTGTTGACTTTGGACATGACCGTATTTTGTAATTCTAATTTTCAGAGTTATCATATAAACTTTGTAAATTAGACGCCATGTAAAGATTTGCATCTTCAAACGGAGATATTCTCCATTTTTACCATTTCGCACCTTCTTAAAAGTGACATTACAGCCCCATCCGTACTAATGTCTGCAAAAAAAACATATTCATTTTTATTTTCATATAAATCTGCTTTAGCCTTTATGTCTTTTAATATGAAGCTTAATGATGTTGGTATTCACTTTATTGCTTTCAATGTACAGAAACTTAATCCCACCCTATTTATTGAATCGCTGAACAGATGTAAATAAAATTGAACTTCTATCTACAACCTGTTTTATGCAAAATGATCGTCTTTCTAACGAAAGAATGCGATACTAGATTAAAAATCACTTTCATGGTTTTTTTTATTATATCGAAGCAAATAAGATTTAAATTTTACCGCTGAAATTATAAAGTAAATACTTTTAAATAATATTGGTCAACTAATTGAAGAAGTTCATGGTCCTTTGCAGTGGTTACCAAAAGTTGATTCCAATAAGTTAATGGTTTCGATATGTCTTATAAGAAGTGATTCACATTCAGGCTTTCGAGAACAAAGTGGTACTTTAAATTAAGATTGCGATCAGAGACGGGTATGATATTCCCCTCTGTGATTGAAGTTTTGCATGTTTTACGCAAAGCCTTTGAAGCGCCATCTAGTACTAGAAATACGCAATTTCCCTTGTTACCTCACATTTAATAATCATTTCTAATGGAAGTTTTCATAACTATTAGTAAAAATAAAATAGAGGAACAAGTTATAATTATTATAAACAGACATGAAATGTTTTATAACTACAACTTCAATTTTAATCATACACAATGAATAATAACTTATTTATTGGCCTGAATTGCTAAAAAAGTCATGTGGTTGGAAGCTTTTATAAAAAGATATTTTTAAAATTTGTATAAATTCTGAAATATTTATCTGTTTTATCCTCTTAAGATTTGATACCATTGATTGCTTTAATTCCAATGAAATTCACATATAATTTATTTTGTAAACAAAATGAATATAACATTATCTTTCTTTCATCGAATCATGATTTTTTTTGTTCGAAAAAAGCAAAGAAGTAATAATACTAAAACTATTTGAAAAAATCATGTAAAAGGTTTTTTAGGAATATAGCCTGAAACATCACAGTATGATATATCTTCACAATTTCATATAATGCACATATAATACAATTTGCACATAACAATTTTGATACCAAAATATAGAAATTTATCTAGTTATATATTAGAAAAGAAAATAAGTCTTTGTACATGGACGATCTTTAAAATAATGATGATAACTAATCGTCTTTGGCCACCAGCTTGTTCGCAGAGATTGCTTGATTTTTCGGCGATGAAACGACTAATAAAGAATGCACTTAAAAAGATTTCGGCTTACGACAGAAAGGCATATATTTAATTAAAACGGTCTAATTCTAACTACTGGTGTACAAATTTAAGAAATGTGTATAATGTGACATAAAAACAGAAGAGAAAACTGTTCTTAGAGCAAGTTTCTTTATAAAAGACCCATTTTCGAACTTAATTTCAACGTTTGGATAATCACATGATTTTTTTCTTCTTTAGGCTGACGAAATTGAATTTTACCACATACACATACGTATATGTATATGAAAAGAGAAGGAAATATTGTAAAGAATTAAAATCGATTTCATCAAAAAGTTTACTTTTTTAAATTTCAAGGTTATTGAATATTGACTTCCCATAGCAATATTTGACTATGGGAAGCTGTCAACGTCTAAAACAGCAATTCTTTTTTCGGATACTATTAATGCCTGTTAGAAGAATGCTAGATTCAAGCCAGAAAATATATCTTAACTAATGTAACCAGTACTATGTAAGGTGTTTTCTGGCATGACTAGTTTATTAAAGAATATGATAGAAAGTTTTGTGGAGACCATCCCTCTTCGTTTCTGATCTAAATCTGTATTAATCGTTGCCTCTTTTAACAGTAAACACAAATGACATTGCAATTGTTTTTTTCTACAATCAGTAGGAAGAAACTTAATCCCGTCACTTTTATTCATTAATGAACAAAACGAAGCAAATCTGTAGCGCCATCTATTACCTGAATATCCGTCTTGAGGAATTTTTATTTTTAAAGAATGAACACGTTTAGAAATATTTTTTTAAAAAAATTGAAACTTTCGTTGGTTTATATATGATACTAAAATAAGCGAATATAACTTTTCACCGGTACTCATTAATTAAAAAAAGCAGATTTAAATTTACCACTAAAATTGTAAATAATAATTTAGGAATTATTTTGATTATAACATTTTTCGAGATGCTTGGTTTTCTTCTTTCAGTTTCTATGAGGCCTGAAACGACACAGGACTCGATTATTTAGATAACAGCTCAACGGTTATAAGCAGTTTTCATCGGGAATGTTGTATTTACTGATTAATACTGCAGGTGGGTTTTTTAACTATCACTTTTTAAAGGCTTGTGAAACAGCATCAAATGCTACAGATGATTACTAATTTATATTATTAAGTCGAATTCATAAATCGCTTCTAATGAAAGTTTTCATATCCATAAAAAATAATCGAATAGTTAAACAAAGTTTAAATATTGCCGCAAAATGCGTGACTGTTATAATTCACCATGGCTCGATTGGCAGAGCATTGGACTGAAAATCCTTCCGTTCCTGGCCAGCGCATCTTATCCAAAGACTGGAATTTTAATTTAAAATTGATATTATTACTTCTCTAAAATCCAGATGATTCTAAAACATTTTTTACTATTCGCGCAAGATGATTCTCGAATGTTCTCCAGATGAGAAGAAGATCTCTCGAATGTTCTGCTCAGTTCATTCTGTTCTCCAGCGAGTTGCTTGGCGCCAATGAACGCAATCGTTTCTAGCTATCCATGTCGTTAATTCAGTCTTTGTGACAATATTGTAAACCAAAATGAAGCATTTTTTTTAAAAAATAAGTTTTTTTGGTATTCGAGATAAATAACAACTCAATTAAAATTGGAATTTTCTAAATAAATAATATGATTCGAAGTTTTCAATAAAAGACAGCATTTAAACCTCAAATAATTCTGTCGTACTTATCTGTTCCTTCGTTTACAAATCTGAAAATCTTGTATATTCTGATTTTATTTCTATTTCATTTTATAAGCAAAATAAATATAAAGGGATTTTTCTTTCTATACACAATTTTGTTTCCTTCTTAAAAAAGTAAAGAAAAAAACTGTTTTTTAAACCATTAATCAAATTCTGGAAAAAAAATTTAATCAGAGAGCTTACATACGTAATAAATAATTTAGCAATGAAAAAAATATATATAAAGAACTTGAAAGATGAATAACTGATAAAGAATTAACACGCGGAAATATGGCGCCTCTAAATACCACAAAGACGTAGAAATCACGGGTATATATATTTTGAACTTTTCAGCAAAATTTTGTCAAACGGTGATTGCTCACGCTCCAAGAAACGAAGCAGCCAGTAGATAACTGCATGCTTCAGTTTTTAAGGAAAGAGTTTGGAGTTTTTTGCAGCTTATTTCAGAATTTGAGGTAGGATGACTCGAAATTTTTCAACTACTTCAGAATATCAATAGTGTCCTTTGATGAATTACATGGGCGGTTAAAGACACTATTCAGCGCAAAAACACTGAAATGAGGGATTGCTTTCAGCATGTAGAAATTGTACTTGTTGATGCAGCTCTATGAAAAGAAGTAAATATTTGTAGAATCTTATGTATAAGATTTATATACATATAGAATTGAAAATAATGTCTATTGATGAATCATAAAAATTTACTGAACTTCTTTCGCCAATATAATCATTAAACCGAACATAGTTTTCAGCAGTTGTTATTTTATCTTTCATCGAGTTTGATGATGATGGGTCTTCACAATTAGGTTCGTTCTTCACAGTTATGTTCTGAGTATAGATGGATACATGATCAAAAATACAATGCCAGTAGTTGGATTAGAAGTTATTCTAGGAGATAATATAATAAAAGAAGGACTCAAATAAAACAATAAGAGAAACTTTTTTAGTAAATACTTTTGTTTCAAATGTAGGAAAGACTTCCTACCAGATCTCTAGGATATAAAAACTTTCTGACCATATTATCGATGATAGATATGACATGCCTTTTTCTTCCTTAAAACGAGTATTCAAAGGGAGAACATTTTTTTTTTTTTGTGCATAACCTTTAGTTACTTGTAAGATATTTCTGCTGAAAAGAAAAGGTTAGCAGAATAATAAATCTCTAATGAAAAAACACAATATTGTAACCGATTTTCCAATAATATTTCATGTTTTTCCATATAAAAGGTGTTCTAATTATAGACCGATATAAACATTTCAGAAATAAACAGAATTGATAATTAAGTCCAGAAACTATGGGTGAAAGGTAAATAAAAAATTATCTATTTTTAAATTTCTTAATCAATATTAAACTCTCTCATGTTCATAATAGACGAAAACCTACTGATGTTTAAATAAAAATCGTGTATCACTCTGTAGAATAAAACTAACTGTGAAAAAGCAACACTGGAAGTTAAAAAGCGCTGAGTGTGTAACCTTGCATTTTATTATGTGCGCAACTATTTGAACTACGGGAATCAGAATCCCGTTGGTGCCAGTGGCAGCTGGCTTCTGCACAGCATTCGCCAATGACAAAACATCTGAGCCTTTATTTTCCCGCCTAATGTGTAAGCTCTAATATAATTGAAAACATTACTGTTGTTATGGCGGTTATGATGACTTGGCCGCGTCTGAAAAATCCGCTGTGTGTGTAACCGGCCTCAAAAAGAGTTCCACGAAATTTTCTTTCATACAAATGCTAAAATTCTGTTTTATAATCTAAAAATGCTGTTATCAACCTCTTTTATCAAATAAAAATTGTTGACTTTGGACATGAACGCATTTCCTAATTCTAATTTTCAGCGTTCATCATCAGAAATTTTGAAAATAGGACAAAATGTAAAAATTGCCATTTTAAAAACGGGGACATCAGCTATTTTTACAATTTCACACATTCTTAAAAGAGACATGCTTGCCCCATCCGTAAATATCTCTTCAAAAAACAGATAACCAGGTTTGTTTTGTGATATAGATCCACAGCTGTTTTTGCTTCTTTTAATAGTTAGTATAAATTTCGTTGCTGTTCACTTTATTGCCGTCCATGAAAAGAAATTTAATCCCACCATGTTTATTGATCTCTGAATTGATGTAAGTGAAATTGAACTGCTATTTACAACCTATTTTCCTGAAGACGGATTGTCTTTCTAAGGAAAGAATGTAATACTAATTCTATGTAGTTATATTTCGTTACTAAAATTATATGTTTTATTTTACCACTAGAATTAAAAATTAAATGCAATTTTACAGTTTTGGTCAACACTTATATGATTTCATCCCGGTTTCCATGTTAAAATTGAATCCTAGAAATACTACGGATACGATTGGTTTTGAAGTGGTTCTTAATCTGCGTTTCGTTGGAAGGGGTCATACTTGTGATTGATATTGCAATCTTTGATGGGTTTTTTATATCGAGCTTATGAAGCTTCATTTAATATGAGAAGTATGTAATACCTTGACTACATGAAATTTAATAATCAGTTCTAATGGAAGTCTTCACAGCAATAAATAAAAATAAAAGAGCAGTGCAAGTTGTGTTTGTTGTTGCTTATGGCACTTGACATGGACAAGCCCCCCCCCCCCCCCGCTGAAACAGCAGCAGATTTAAACCGTAATAAGCGTCTTATTTTTCAACTAGGACCAAAAGTACGACTTTAGCGACACTCCACATTTGCTATTTGCTTGCACATCACCTTTTTTACAGGGAAGCACATTGTTCCATAGTTTAAAAATCTGAAAATCTTGCATATTCTTATTTTAATTCTATTTCTTTTTAAAAGAAAAATAAATATAAAAGGATTTTGCTTTCTATACACAATATCTTTTCCTTCTTAAAACAGTAAAGAAAAACAAATGTTTCTACTAGTGAAAAAATTGTGTAATCTCGATTACGGAACATCGCAGCATGACATGTGCTCAATATTTGTCTCTCTTTTCTTTAGCTATTGTATTTTGCACGTAGCGATTTTAAATCATGCAGTACGTAGAAACATACATTTTATTATTGTAAAAAAAATTATATTTAAACATGAAAAAAAAATTAATGAAACTTTTTTGCGACTAGCTTGTCCCGCTTAGATTATTAAATTTTCTGACACTGTATCGATTTATATGGAATGAGTTTAAAAATTTAACTTTTTTTTCCAACAACAAAAATACATGTTTTTAATTAAGTCAAATTCTACTTTCCGGGTACAGAAAAAACAATGTGCATTCTATAGAATGGAAAGCGGAAATGAAAATTTTACTTCTGATGGTATGTACAAAGAAGCCAAATTTTTAGAATTAACTTTTAGCGTTCGCAAAACATGAAATTGAGTTCTTTGACAGATGAGATTGAATTTCGTCATAAAACATTATGTATATTAAAATTATGTATATTAAATTAACACATTATGTATATTAAACACACACACATTATGTATATTAAAATTAAAGAACACATATATTAAATTGATCTCATTAAAAATGGTAATCTATTTGAATTTCCCAATAATGCATAATATAGGAAAAAATGGAAAGGAAAGATATGAATATATTTTAATAAGCAAGTCATAGTTTTTAAGTCGAGGGACAGTTAAGGTTATTTTTACTCTCAGTTAAATTTGGTTTACGTTTTATACTAACACCTTGACTGTTTTCCCCTTTCCTCAGACTTAAAGGAGTTTTCTATGACACATCAAAACTTACAACAGAAATTTTAATAGCACTTGGTATCTTCATTCATTAGTTAATCGGTGAATTAAATGAGGTTGTAAAAAACGATAAAAGAAAGAATATGTAATGTCTGCGTGATTGTTGATTACATCTCACTGATACAATTGGACTAATAATAAGTAATAACTGTGATGTTTCTGATTATCAGAGTGGGTTTTTTTTAAATACGGTATTTAAATTCAATAAAATCTTTCAACTATAATTCTATGTCATTAAATCCTTCAAATTTTCAGAAATATCAGATGTGCTACTTTAATTGTTATATTTGTGTTATATTTATTATAAATACTAGCCGCCTTTGGCGACCAGTCGATTCGCCAGTATTAATGCTCGCTAAAATTTTCATATAATATTTTATGTAGCTGTGTCTCATAACAGGTTTTTCACCAAAATATTTTTAAACCAAACAAATTTTGATAATCGAATAATTTATTTATAGTATTATTTAGTATAACTTTCTTCAGATGTTCTGTTCATTGTACTACTCATATTTCTCTTTCTATCCGAGCAATGATTGTCCCGGAATTTATATTTTACTTAAATGGTAGAGGGAAAGGTCTAAAATTCTACGTTTTTATAGAATAATGAAATTCAAATTTTCATAAATGTAAACACACTAAACAAATAAAGACACAATTGATTTTCAAGAGATTCGGAAGTTTAAAAACAGCTTGGAAAATGCCGCGCACAGAGGTAATAATGGTGACACACACACAACCTTCTTTTCTTTATTTTTCTATTCTTTTTTTCTTAACTACTTTTCTTACTACAATCCCTTTTTGCCCTCTGTTATTCTTTTTTTTTCTTTATTTATTACTTTATTATGACTTTATTTTGAACAGACATAGATTAAATATCCATACAGACTAATAATAAAAGCAACTTTTTTTTTCTTTTTTAAACATCCCGTTATCTATAAATGAAAACCAACTGATTTCGCGCATTTCTTTCTAAACAATTGATAATTTATTACTTCCTGCTATCTTACTCGGTGTGGAGGAAGGAAATGCAGATTTTTAGCGGGAAAGTAAGAAAAGTGTCGTTTTAACTATTTTCCTCGCAGTTTTTTTCATTTTTTCTCTCCATAAGAACCATCCTCGTGTCTTAAAGAAAATATTAAAATAAAAATTAGCCGAATCGGTCGAGCCGTTCTCTAGTTTTGCGCTTAGCAACGCATTTCGAGTTGCATTTTTATTAATATAGATGAATCTTTGAAATGGAATCTATTTAAATGACGTCATGGTATTATTGAAAAGGAAAACGTCCAATTCATCCATCGTCATTTTCACGGTAATGTGGTTTCACTTATTTATTCGTAATGCATCATCTCAGATATTAAATGTAAACCTTTTTATTAGGTTTAAACAATGATAGCATGTAATTAGATTTAATGTCTTCGAAAAAATGAAAACGAGTTTTTAAATTTAGGGTAACAAATTAATCCATTTTTGATAGGAGGACAAAAATTATTTTTACAAAATGCGTGATTTGAGAAAAAAAATATTTTCTTGACTATCGAATTGTTATTATTAAAAGGAAAGCTTTTTTAAAAAAATCCAAATTTTTAAAAAATAATTTCTGTGGAAAAATATTTTTATAATTTATGCTAGGAAATTTTACAGTTCATTTTATTTTTATTTAACTAGAATGCCAATTAAAGGTCTTCATTCCCTTCCTCCAAAATACCTTAATGGCAGGGCATATATATGACATTTTTCGGTATCAGCAATGAATAACAAGTTAATAAATATCGATGAGTTTAACTAAATCATACGATTCGATTTTTTTGAAAAATGACATTTAAACCTGCACTAATTCTCAAATACTTATCAGTTCCATCGTATACAAATCTGAAAGCCTTGAATATGTCGATTTTAATTAAATTAATTTATATTTGCAATTAATTTTTTTTAAAAATTAATGCTGAAAAACTAATTCTAAAATAAAATATTTCATATTGTTTTACAATATTTTAAATATTTTTAGCTCTATAATTTAAAAGATGTGAAAATTTCCATTAGATACCATTTATAAATTCGACACAAAGAAGAAAATTCAAAATTAGACGTTGTTTTCTATGATGAGTGGCTTTTCATAAGTGCTAGTTTTAAATGATCTGGGGATTCAATCAATCAATTCGTACACAATTACGAATTTAAAACAAGTATTCTTGATTTTGTGTTCAACATATTGAGCCCAGTTTGGCAAAAGGACTCGTATGATAAGTGAATCTAAAATATCAATTTGAACAGATTTATATAATTAAACAGTTATTTAAAAAAGAGTTTTGTACAATTTTAGTGGTAAATTTTAATATACCCCTTTTTTTAAAAGCGAATATTGGTGAGAAAAGTGTAATATATTCGCTTGCTTCAGTATCATATACAAACCATCGAAAGTCACATACAATATAGTAATCTGTTGTTGGAAGACAGATAAAAATTATTTTATAAAAAACGTAACTAAACGATTAAATTTTTATTATTCCAAATAATTTTTTTAAAATTTGTTTTTAAAGTAGTTTATGAATTTTACGATGAGAGTTGTATATTTCGCTTCGTATATATTTAATTAAAATGTCAGTTAAAAATCTTCATTCCATTTCTCCAAAATATATATGTGACAGGTTTAGAAGTTCTAGGTTAAAATATTTGGCATGCAGAGAGTTAATTCTCACACAGACAAACGTTAACTTTTATAATTATTTATTCGAAAAATAAAAATTCTAATTTCTCTATTGTGGTAACAAAGAACTTTTCTTTAGTTCTGTTAAAAGACATTTTGGAACTTCATATAATTTGAAAAATCTTCTCTGCATAAATTTCCGAAATTAAAAGCCCTGACAGAAACGAAATCAGAACAAATTATTTGCGAAAGTCCCGGTATTTAGCATTCACAATTTTTGATATAAATAGTTATTCCGAGGAGGAAAGCGTTTTGCTCTCTCTCTCTTTGTTTATTGCTCAATAACTACGATTCTGAAATGGTAATTTAAAAATAAAATATAAGAGAGAAATGAAGCATATATATATATATATATATATATATATATATATATATATATATATATATATATATATCTTTTTTTATATCGATTCCTGTAAAAGTGTGTTCATTAACTTTGTAAATTGAAGGGTTTCTCTGAATATTTTAATACCATGAATAGGAGAATCTATATATAATCATGATTGCTGCAAAATTTGTCCAAGGCAGCATCAATACATCTGCTGTTATCGGAAAAGTTATTTCTCGAGGTAATTGAACTCCTGGTATGTATTTTCTCTCCACACAGCATCTACAAAATATTCTCTGAAATTTCAAGTGAAATTAAAATGACCTCACTGTCATAACCTCAAAATAATCTCTATTAATTCTGACCTGAGGAAAGGAAATCAAACTCTTTTAAACTATAATGATATCGTGGTTATTTAATAGATTGCTTTTCTTTCTTGGTTATTTTCAAGTTTGACCTGCTTTTATCAGTATTGCAATATTATTATGTATGCATCTTTGAAAGTATATGTAGTTTTAAAAGATTGATATAGAATGAATGATATCAAATATATCTATGATATCAAAGCTGTTAATTCATCTCAAAATCGGTCGAGCTCAAAAAACTTTGACAGTTGTGAAAATTGAAAAGGAAAGTTTTAAAAAATTATTATTATCTAATATATAAATATCTCTTGTCACGGTGTTAGTGTTCGTACTCCTCCGAAACAGCTCGACCGATTTCTATGAAATTTGGTATGTATTCGGTTATTATGAGAACAGGTCGTAAAGTATATTTCATAACGCAGCATAATTAAAATATTCTATCCAGATTTTTTTGTACATTTACTGATGAGATCAAAATTTTCTTGAAACAATTTTCTGACCAATTTCTGATTATCGGCAATGGAATAGTTGCTGCCTATCAAAATACTGGATGCATAAAATTGCCCCTAATTTCTGCGCTATCGTTTATTCGCAAAATGTTCTCATGGACCTCATATTTCCCGATGTACGCACTCAATACATAAATCATGCGTGGATGACCAAAAAGTCATTTTAGCAACAAAAAATCTGGACGTCGAATATTTGAACTTCAAGATAAACAGTCGCCGCCAAGCTATTTGGTATCATACAAATGTATAGATACAGTTACGATGCTGACGAAGCTGTAAATTATTTTGTTCCTGATCTAAATAGATTTGCCAGTCATGACGCCACACCTTCTACAAATGAAAGTTGGATTTCCGATCATTTTACTTAGCAATTTGATCCCACTACGGCTGTGCAATGGTACGCGATTCGTCGTTAAAAAATTGATGAAAAGTGTTGTCGAAGCCAACATTTTGATTGATTTGGTTTGCGACCACGATTCCTATGATTTTCACAGACGTGCCAATTGAATTCAAATGTGTTTCTATACGATTTCTATTTTCTATTAGATTGACATTCGCAGTGGCAATCAATAAGCCGCTAGGACAAGTGATGTCAGTTTGTGGCTTATATTTGGGGACACCAGGTTTTTAACTCGAAAATGGCATATTCTCGCTTGGCCATTCGAATTGGGTAAGATGATTCTTGGTAGCCTGCATTAATATCTGCAAGCCATTCTACTAAGACGTATGTATGAATGATGCAGACAGTCCTAAGATCGAATTCCCGACGATAGAGTTAATGGCTGAGTAACAAAAACACTATACAAAAGTAATTGCTTGTGTACAGTAGATGCAAACTGGCTTATAAAGTTTCACCACTTGCTCCCACCCCATGAGTAGGTGGCGAGATCAACGATGTAACTACGTCAAGCTTATGAAGAGTATGTGTTGG
The DNA here is from genome assembly GCA_026289955.1 of Argiope argentata. Lineage (NCBI taxonomy): Eukaryota > Metazoa > Arthropoda > Arachnida > Araneae > Araneidae > Argiope > Argiope argentata. The sequence continues at coordinate 49,562 of JAOUZG010017214.1, read as the reverse complement.
TGGTATTTATTTTGGCTGTTGTATTTATTGCTCCTGACAACTTTTGGTATCAGTAGAGGGCTCCAGACAGCTACACAAAGGTTGCTTATTCAAGGTCTCGGGTCAACATTGCGTCTGAATAGAAGTGCGAAAAGAGCGAGAACCGAACTTCCAACGTTAGAATTGGTAGCCGAGTAACAAAGCCTCTAGATAGAAGTGAAAATCGTGTCTGATGGATGTTATCTGGCTTATGAAACTTTCAACACAGACAAAATTCAATTCTACATTAAATTACAATGTATAATGATTGGCTGAATTTGAAACCAAGTATTTGCGTAATAAAACAATAGGCAGGAGTTCCCGGTATTTTCATTCTTCTTTCAAAATTATATTATACCCCTAATAATGTTGTCATCCACCTCTTCCACATAAATATTGAATAAATGCTCTAATTTTTTCAGTCTCTCATAAAAATGCTGCAAAGTAGTCACTACATGCAAATTAGACACCAGTAAATCTGCAATATTCGACGATTTTACAATATCATACCTTGACAGTGAGATTCACGCTATATCTACTTTTACCTCCTAAAAATGGTTCTGATTCCTATTTACTTTCTTGTATACTTAGTATAGAGAAAGTTTAATGATTGTCAAAAATTGGAACAGATTTTGATTAATACCTATGTTTGAGACCTATTAATAACTATGTTAAGATTAAAAAAAACCACATATTTGAGAAATATCCGCCTGTCTGTCTGTGACTAATATAACTGAAAACCACTTCGAAGTAGACGACTAAAATTGGTGTATTGTCTTTTACACGAAATTTACATATTTCTATCAAATTTTGAGTAAAATATCTCAAGTATGTCTGTCCCAGTTTAAGTTATAATATAATTACAAAACCAAGAGAGCTGCATAAAATAAGTTCGAAAAAATATGTTTATTATCTGTAGTGTAAATGCCTGTCAACTTTTTAGCCCAATCCAAAAACGTGTTGCTTGCCTGTTGCTCTTTAGCTTCAATACATGTAAACACCATCATTCAAAAACGATTTCAATTAAACAAATCTAACTTTGTATAGAATTCTGTTACTGTAAACTCAGTTTTGTGTCAAATGTTTGTTTCACTCGGCTAAGAGAAACTAGTCTAACACACAAATACTATTCTCGTATACTATTAAGATCATGCCAGAGATTAATCGCCATTAGACCCGTGAAGGATAACGTGATAGAATCCGTAAAAGTGCTAGATTCGAGCCGGAAGTTAATATTGCATAACTATTGCACAGTGCAATTCACTCTCTGGCGTGACAAATCAATTAAAGAGTATGTGAGGAAAGATGTATGGAGACCACTCCCATTCGTTTCTGAGATAAATCTGTATTAAATCGTTGCCTGTTTTAATAGTAAGCACAAATTAGATATCTGTTTATTTTACTGCAATCAATAGGAATAAACTTAATCCCACCACTATTATTAATTCCAGAACGAAATGGGATAAAATCTTCAGAGCTATATATTGACAATATCCATCTAAAGGGATTTATATTTTTGAACTGGGACCTATTTTTGAAATGAACACATTTAGGAATTTTCAAAAAAAATTAATAGCTTCACTAGTTTTTGCATGATACTAAAGCAAGCGAATATATTAAACCTTTCTGACAGGCATCCATTTCTAAAAGAAAAAGTAGATTTGAATTTACCACTATAATTGCAAAATGAGTTGTTTTTCAATAATTTTTATTACCATTTGATATTTAACAAAATTGCTTTGCTTCTAACTTTAAGAGTCTTCAATCTTCGTAGATTTGATAGACTCAGTAGATTTGATATGAACTCAATTCAAATATCCAGTTTACATCGGTAATGTTGTATGTTGTGATTATTTTTTCATGCCATTTAGAACTACCTTCATTTAAAGGCGTCCCATCTTTAAAGACTCTAATGGTAAAGAATGCTAATTTTCCTTATTATGTCGAATTCATAAACCGCTTATAACGGAAGTTTTCATAGCTATAAATAATAATCGATTTAAACGAAATTTCAAAATTGCGAAAAAAAAGGAATATTTTTTTAAAAAAAATTAGTTTTTCTGTATCGCAATCAATAACAACAACTCAATTAAAAATGGAAGAATTTAAATAAACCATAAGATTCGAAGTTTTTGATAAAAGACAATATTTAAACCTGTACTTATCTGTTTCATTGTTTACAAATCCAAAAATCTTGTATATTCTGATTTTATTTAAAATAATTATATACAATTTTATAGGCAGGATAAATATAAAAAGGATTTTTCTTTCTATACACAATTTCTTTCTTAAAACTGTAAAGAAAAGAAAATGTTTCTAAAACTACTTGTAAAAAAATTTAGAATCTCGAGTTCGGAAAATCACAGTATGATATGTTCTTCAATTATTGTATTTTGTACATAACGATTTTTATATCATGGAGTAAGTAGAAACATATCTCATTACATTGTACATAAGAAAGTATGTGCTTAAACATTTACAATCTTTAAAAAAATAATGAAAAAATAGTTGTTTTGGGCTACCAGCTAGTTCGCTTAGATTATTGCCTTTTCTGACAATGTATCGATTAATACGAAATGAGATAATAAATCAAACTTTTTTTTCATATCCCATAAAGACATGATTTGAATTGAGTAAGTCAAACAGTACTTTATGAGTCCAGATAAAAAAGGAAAACCTTATACAATAGGAGCAGAAATGATCATTCTAATTCTAAGGGTTAGTTTGAAGAAGCCAAATTTTAAAACTTAATTTTAGAGTCGCAAAATCAAACTATTTATTGGTTTTTTTGACAGACAAGCTTGAATTTTGTCTTAAACCCATACACATTATGCGTATTAAAATGGAAGAATACATAAATGAAATTGATATCATTAAAAAGGTTGAATTTTTAAATAATGCAATATTTAGGAAATAATGCTGAGGAAACATACGAATATATTTTAATAGGCAAGTCATAGCGAAACAGACATAATTATCAAGGAAATATTTAAGACTATTTACTTTTTAAATTAAATTTTGTTTACGTTTGATTCTAACATCTTGACTTTTATAAACTTTCCTCTGCCTGAAAGGAGTTTGCTATCACACATCAATCCTTTTCGCAGAAATTTTAGTAATAGTTTGATTCTTCATTAATCAGTTAATTGTTGGATAAAGTGCTGTTGTAAAAACGTTCAGAGAAACAGTATGTAATATTTGCAGAACCGTTGATTATATCTTACTTTTACATTACGACTATATGTAATAAGAGAGATGTTTCTGCTTTCCACGTTAGGATTTTATACATAGTATTTTAATTCAAATAAAGCCTTTCAATATAATTCCATGCTATTAATTCCTTCAAATTGTCAGACCCAATAGTTGGGCTACTTTAATTGACATATTTCTGTTATATTCATTATGTGCATGAATCTTTGAAAAGGAATCTTGTCAAATGACATCATGGTGCAATTAACAATGAAAATGTCCAATTCATCCATTGTCATTTATTTTCACGGTATTGTGATTTCACTTTTTTTATTCGTAATGCATCATGCAAGACATTAAATGTAATCTTTTTTTAGCTTTAAACAATAATAGAATTTAATTATATTTAATATCTTTGAAAAAAAGAGAACAATTTGTAGATTCAGAGGAAAAAAACATTTTTAGAAGAGAGACTTTTATTTATTTATTTATTTTTGCAAAATGTGAGATTTTAGAAATATATATTTACTAAAATATAGACTTGTTATTTAATTTTTTTTCAAAACGTTTGAAGTTTGATTCTGCTGAAAAGTGTTTTTATAATTTTTAGCGGAAAGTTTGAAATTTCGTCTGTTTTCATTTAGAAATGTTCCTTCGCTTTTCCGAAAATATATAAATGGCAAGGCATATGCTATACAACATTTTTCGGTATGCGCAATGAATAGGAAGTTAATAAAATATCAAAGTCTCTAAATAAATCATATAATTCGAAGTTTTTGAAAAAAGACATTTAGACCAGGACTAATTCTGCAATGTTCATCAGTTCCATCGTCAACAAATCTCATAGCTTATCATCGATTTTATTTCAATTGATTCATATTTACTATTAGGTTTTTAAAATTTACTAGGAAAAATTAATTTTTAAATAAAATCATTCATTTCTGATTACCTCTTTACTATTTCAAAACTGTGAAAACTTCCATTAGAAGCTATTTATAAATTCGACGCAAAAATGAAAATGAATTCTCTTCTGTAAAATTAGGCGTTGTCGAAACTGGGGCACTTTTTAAAAGTGCTAGCTTGGCATTAGATAAAACACTTACGAAATCACCTACTGAAATCAAGCATTATTTACAGATTCTTGTTAAACACATTGAGACCTTTCAGAAACGAGGACTCAAAATAAATACATCATCTGGTTTTGAGGATTACAATCACCGATATAATCAAAACTAATTAATAACACTTGATGTATAATTTTAGTGGTTAGTTTTAACCTACTTTTTTTTAAAAAAAGAATACTTGTTAGAACAGTTTAACATATTCTCTCGCTTCAGTATCATACAAAAACAATTGAAGATACATACAGTGTGATAATCTATTTTTGAAAGAAAGACAAAAATATTCAAAAAATGCCCCATTTCAGAGTATTGAAATCAGAAAACATTTACTAGAGTATTCGATTGCTATTATTCAAAATAAAATTTTTTGAAAACTGTTTCTGCTTGAAAATTATTTATGAATTTTAGGGTGGAGAATTGTATATTTCGCTTCGCTTTTAGTTAATTAAAATTTCATTTAAAATTCTTCATTACATTTCTATAAAATATATATTGCAGGACTAGTAGTTCTAGGTGAAATGGTTTGGCATGCTCGGAGCTAATTCTCATACACACAGAAGCATTCAAGTTTATTATTATTCGTTCGAAAAATAAAAATTCTGACTTCATCTAATGTGGCAAGAAAGAATTTTTTTTCTTATTGTTGAAAGACAATTTGGAGCTTCATAATACAATAAGTTAAAAACTATTGTCCGCAAAAACTTCCGAAATTAAACAACCAGATAGAAACGAAATCAGAACAAAGTGTTAGTGGCCATTCATACTTTTTATGGCGATTTTTGTAAAATTATGTTTATTCACTTTCTAAATGAAGTGTTTCTCTGAATATTTTAATACCTGAATAAGAGAATCTAAATGGAATTATAATGCAGTAAAATTTCTCCAAGGCAGCATCGATACACATGCCGTTATCGGAAAAGTTATTTTCTGAATCAAATGAATTTATGGTATAGAGTTAGACTTCTCTCTGAATTTTTATTTGAGACTGGAGTGCCCTCATTGGCAGTAATTTGAAATAATCTCTTTTAATTCTGGCCTGGTAAAGTAAATGAAACTAATTGAAACCATGCTCTTCCTCGTGGTGATATAAAATATTGTTCATCTTTGCTGGGGGGTTTGCATCTCCGAGTTGTCAGAATGATTTTATTTAATATTACACTACACTAAGCTCATATGCTATCATGCAGAGATAAGTGTGGTTAAAGCACAAATTTGATTTTCGGATATTATTAACAAAAGCCGATGTTGAATTAGCAAAAGACTTCACAAGGTTGACTCTTTAGTTTCAATTAAAACGCGAAATTAAAGTGAAAAGTTAATATTTTTAAATTATTGTATTGCAGTGCTATTCAATAAGTTATGTTACAAGAGAAGTTTATTAAAGAGTATAGAGAAATTAAGTAGAAATTTTTTTTTCGTAATGCAGCATACTCGATATTAAATTTAATAATTTTTTTAACAATAAACGACGATAGAATATCATTCGATGAAAAATATTTTGAAAAAATGAAGACATTTATAAAATTCAGTGCAACCAAGTAATCTGTGGTTGGAAGACAGGCAAGATTTATTTTTCAAAAATGCCAGATTTCAGAAAATATTTACTAGACTATACGATTGCTATCATTAAAAAAATATTTTTTTAATAATTTTTTTAAACTATATGAAAATTGTTTCTACTCAAATGCAATGTAAGAATTTATGATTAAGAGTTGTAAATTTCGCTTTGTTTTTATTTAACTAAAATGCCAGTTAAAAATCTTCATTTCATTTCTCCAAAATATGTTGACTCTACAACAGAAAATTCGACGCACCAAGAAGCAATCATCCGATTGCTTTGAAATTTTGTAAGCATGAGTGTTTTGACCAGATATGCAAATGATTATATTTTGGCGCCAATAAGGGAATAGTTTGATCTCCAGCGCATCGGAATTGCGCATCCAGCAGATATTTATAAGGAGCAGTTTTTCACCAATTGTTAAAACTATAGGTTTGATAGTGATTCAGATTAACTTTCGACAACTTAAAATATACCTCGCCGTAGGGTTCGAGCTCATTAAGAGCAACTGTCAGAGTTTGACAGGGGTCGTTGGAAGAGGCCGATAGGACTAATCGGATAATCGCTCGTCATTTGAGTCAAAGCGATGTGGCGATTCGAGGGATGTGTGGAAAAGGGTAGAGTTCAGCGTCAGGATGGTAGCGGTCGACCGAAGGCCACAACAGATCGTGTGGACAGTGACTGTTCTATCAGCTGTCACAATGCCTGCTTGATCTCTATCAACCATCGGACGTCCAACCGAAACACCAATGTCCACCATAACCATTCACAGACGGTAGAGACAGTGAAATCTACCCTCGCGCAGACTGTTACGACACCTGTCTCTCACGTCTGCACACTCTAAAGCCAGATTACGGTGGCGCATGGCTCTATCAGGTTGGAATGATGCTGACTGGGGACGTATAGTCTTTAGCGACAAATCCCGTTTCCGTGTCCTTACAATCATCGAAGCCGTGTTTGGAGACACCCAGGACAGAGGGGGGATCCTGCTTTCCCTATTGCATGCCACACCGGCCCTCAACAAGGCATTATGTTCTGGGGTGCCCTTTCCTTTGATATGCGGACCCCCTTTGGTCGTTATTAGAGGTACACTGACTGCACAGCATTGCGTCGACGACATCCTAAGACCCTTTTTGCTACCGCTCGGCTGGTACCTTCGGCAGCTTTTTCAACAGGTCGATGCCACACAACATACGGCACGTATTGCTATGAACTGTCTGCAAGCTTGTCAAACACTTCTTTGGCACGTGGATTTTTTTGTTATAGAGTGCATATGGCATTTTTCGGTATCCTCAGTGAACAAGTTAATACTATGTGATAGGACTGATGAAACCTGTGATTCGAAGTTTCTGAAAAAGGACAATTTTTAAACCTGTATTAATACTGCAATATTTATCATTTTCATCATCCATAAAACTAAAATCTTTGCATATTTCGATTTTATTTAAATTAGTTCATATTTACCATAAAATGATTAAATAAAATATTTCATTTCTGTTCGCAATGTTTAAAGTTTGCTTAGCTCTTCATTATTTATAGCTGTGCAAGCTCACATTAGAAGCGATTTATAAATTCGGCACAAGAAAACTTAATATTCATCTTTAAAATTAGTCATTGTTTACTCAACTTGGACAATTTTCAAAAGAAATAGTTCGAATGAGCAGCAGTATTACCTACCAGCATTAACTTGCAACGTTACCCATTGAAAACGTTCGCTTTTCTTAACAATCACATTGAGCCTTATTAAACATAAGGACTTGTGGGAGAAGCTGATGAAATTAAAACGTGTTAAAATAACCTTTTAATTTTAAAAATTTATTTAAAAAAACCTTTTTGTTAAATATGAGTGGTAAATTGAAATTCGCTTAAAAAATACTTGTTAGAAAATTTTAATATATTCGCTTGTTTCAAAATCATATACAAACCATTGAAAGTTACATCGCTATCTACGTAAACGCTATATTCAGTTGATTCATTTAAAACACTAAATTTAGGTAAAATTAAATATTTAACTATTGCATTACAGGTTATTCAAGGCATTCTCTGACAAGGGAAGTTTATTAAATGGAGTAAAGAAAGTTTGAGGACATCTCTCCCACTGACTTTAGATATAAAGTTGCATTATGATTCCTTTAATAGTATCAGCAGAAAATTCATTGCAGTTTACTTTATTTCAATCTATAGGTAGAAACTTAATCCCACCACTTTTCTTCAAACTGTGTTTGTTTTGTTCAATTATTGAATAGAAGTGGACGAACTTGAAGCACTCTCTGTTATGTGTAACCACGTTGTAGAATGTTCGACAATCATTCATTATAAATAGAGTGCATTTAAATTTACCACTTACATTAAAAAATAATTTTTTTGAATAATTTTTGTCACCATGATATACAGACCCATTCTACTATTCAATTTAGAATTTGTCATCGAGTCCAATGTGAATAAGGGCTTGATTCGTTCTCTAATGTATATATGTATGATAATTATCCTTAAAGTGTCTCATTTGTGAACCACTTCCAACGGAAGTTTTCGAAGCTAAGCGAAATGAAATATTTTTTTAAAAAAAAATTAGCTTTCCGCAATACAAGGAATATGGTTAGGGGCCCCGGCGCCCGAAGGGCGCCATCC
>JAOUZG010017214.1:17852-31048 GCA_026289955.1 Argiope argentata | reverse complement strand
CCTTCGGGCGCCGGGGCCCCTAACCATATTCCTTGTATCCTTGTAATGTGGTAACAAAGAACTTTTGTTTTGCATTGTTAAAAGACATTTCGGAGCTTCAAACAATAATTTAAACACTCTTACAGGCAAACAGTTCAGAAATTAAATGTCCAGACAGAAACAAAATCAGAACAAAACATTTGCGCCAATTACTGCATTTAATATTTTCATTTGTTTAAAGTACATAGCGGCAGATTTATTCAGTAATTACGTTTCCGAAATGGTATATTTTTCTTAAATACATATCTCTTCTTCTTCGACGTCATTCTTATCGGGGCACCCGTCCTCACGAGGAGAACTATCCCCTTAATGACAAAACTGTAAGAACTTGACGAGTCAAATTTGACATGAACTGAGATGGAACTTGCAGTGTTGGTAGAAAAGGTTGAAATGAGCTGGTTCTTCGGAAAAGGAAGCGATGGGTAGGTGGTAGAGTGGGTGAGGGATACCATGACCAATAGAAATCGAGCTGTCCAGGAGTGTAGGGGTGGGTGAGTAAACGGGAGTTCTGTTGATGATGATGCAAAAATGGTGGATAATCTATTGTAGAAGGAGGACCAATCAGCATCTAGTCTCTTGAGGGAAACGTTGACTTGGGAATTAGACATCTTAACCGATGAGAGCATTGAGGATTATGAGTTTCTTTTCTTCCTTGTTGTTTGTTTTTCTGGCTAGTCTTGTGGCTTCAATCAGCTGGGGGAATTCCTGGTGTACTTCTCTTAGCTCTCTGATAATTTGGAGTGTTTCTATTATTGAAGGGAGATCTTGAAGGTCTGCTAAAGTTGAGGGATGTCAGATTTGGTAGCCATTGGAGTGGATTTTCTTGGTGGGTTATTAGCTGGTTCTTTTACTATATCTGTGAAGGTTCTTCTATTATTTCTGATGTTAATCTCGGGAAACTTTTTACAACCTTTCCGTGCGGCTGTATGACCGATTTCCAGGCATTTTATGCAAGTTGTGTCTTGGATTTTTTCCCGTGTTTCGCAGTTTCTAGTGCTGTGCGCTCCTCCGCATTTGATACATATCGGTGTCATTCGGCAATTCCTGGCTGAGTGGTGGAATCCGGCCACAATTATAACATATTGTAGCAGTTGATTTCTTTCTGTAACTTTAAATTTTTACTTTCAGATGGAGGAGGTATTTTTCGTTATAGATGTTGATGGGTTTTCTGTTCTTCTTAATTTCCAATAAGAATATGGGATATAGGGTTTTCATGCGGTAATTTTTGAGTTGGGAAATCCTGATGACTTCGTAATTTAATTCGGCAAGTTCTCGGATAATTTCATTTTTCGCAGTGTCTCCAGGGAGGCCTTTGGTTATAATTTTCAATGGTCTTTCATCTATGTTTTCTGAAAGTACGAATTCTTCTTTTTTCTCAGTTAAAATTTGTATGATATTTTCTCTTTCTTCTTCGTTGTACGCTGGATGGCAATCATATCCCTGACGAGTTGGTTTGTAGTTTTTGGGCGAATTTTATGGATTTCTTGAAGTGCTAGATTGTAATTGCTCTTGAGTTTGAGGTTAATTACTGCTGGCTTGGGTGTGAAATCTTCAGTTTTTTCTTGCTGCTCATTTAGTTCCTCAAATTTGTTGTTTGTTTCCATGGGTTCGGTTCTGTATTCTGTTCTTAATTTTTTAGCTGCTTTCTTGGAGTTGACTAATTGGAATTCAGCAGTTGATTTTATTTCTGAAGTGTGGTTTTCATTTTCCATGTCTGTGACCTTTAGTTGAATGTCGAAATTTGGTAGTGAGTTGATATCTTGTTCGGCTAACTCTGCTCTGTCATTCCAATTTTGTTTATTATCAGGTGGTTTGGATTTTGCTTCATTGGTAGAAGAATGTGCCATTTGTACGGTTGTTTTGGTTTTAGAGTTGAGGCCAAAGGCGTGAGTTCCAAATTCTGAACGCTTGGATGGGGTTTTATTCATGTAGTGGCTGACAACGGAAAGATGGGATGATTTATTAATTAAACCAGAGCTTGCTAAACTTTGCTGCCTTCCATTAGAGATTTCTCTATTTAAATGCTTCATTTAAGTTCGGAGATCTTAAAAGTTCTTTGAAAGTACGGTTACTACCAGCCGCTGATAACTGCGCATCAGCATACTTGAAGGTTGAGTTGAGATCACTGCTCATCTAACACGTCTGTCTTCCACCGTGGCTGGTGACTGAAAAAAGAATCTTAAATACATATCTCGTGAAATGAAACGCCCTTTTTTAGAGCTTAGTTTTTTATAGTGGTAATTCATATTTTTTTAAAGAGATTTCTATAAAAATACCTTTTTTAACTTTGTTATTGTAAGGATTTCTCTGAATATTTTAATATCAAGAATAAGAGAATTTATATGGAATCATAAATGCTGTAAAATTTCTCCAAGACATCATCGGAAAAGTTATTTTTTCAGGTAATTTAATTTACGGTATACAGTTTATCTTCACATGATGTCAGTAAAAATATCTCTGAATTATCTTGTGCAGCTAGAGTGATCTCATTGGCATTGATTCGAAATAATCTCTTTTAATTCTTACCTGAGGAATGGAAATCAAACCATTTGAAACCTTGCTCTTCGCGGTGATGTACTAAATGGTTTTTCTTTGCAGTTTCTCTTTTCATCTCCGAGTTGGCAGAATAATTTTATTTCATATTTTACTTCGCTAAATTCCTATTCTATCATGCAGAGATAAGCGTGTCTAAAGCACAAATTCGATTTTCAGACATTATTAACACAAGTCAGGCATTAATTGCTAAATTACTTGCCTAGTCAAAACGCTAAATTCAAGTTAAAAGTTATTTTTTCTTAATTATTGTGTTGCAGGTTGTTCAACGCAATCTATGACAAGAGAAGTTTCTTAAAGTGTGAGGAGATCATTCAAACTGACTTCAGATATATTGTTCCATTATTGTTGATTCTTTTAATACTATAAGCATGAATTCCATTACGGTTTTTTTTTTATTTCAATCTGTTAGAAGAAACTTAATCCCACCACTTTTATTCATTCTTTGTTAGGTTTGGTTGCTTACTTAATAGAAGTGAACGAACTTGAAGCGCACTAAAGTATTTGTAACCACGTTGTAAAATTTGTGACCATCATTAATCATAAAAAGAGCACTTTTAAGATTGTAGAATCAATTTATTTGAATAATTTATGCAATGGTATTGCAGAAATCATCAAAAGTTATCTAATGATATTGTATTGTATTTTGTACATTTCTTCAGTTATGACTCGTCAGACCTTCCGCGAGAAATGTAATATTTTGGATCTTCATACATTAGTATAGAATCAAGGGCGTTCGTAAAAACATTCACAGAAGCAATATGTCATGTTTGTCGAAAGCATTGGTTACATCTGACTGTTCATATTCGACAATAGTTAATAAGAGAAAAAAAAGGTGTATAGTATTCAGTACAATTCTTTGACACATCTAACCGTTACCGAGAAATATTAGTAATATTTTGGATCATAAATCAGTTGTGTTGAATGAAGAGCAGTTGTAAAAATGTACAAAGAAACAATATTAAACAGCATTTTATGTATAGCGTTTAAATTCAATTAAATCGTTCAAATATAATCCCATGTCAATGACTCCTTCAAACTGTTAGGCATAAAAGATGTTCTATTATAATTGTCATATTTGTGTTCTATTCATTGAGTACAAGATTTTTTGAATTCCAATTCAGTCAAATGATATGATGATATTAAAAATAAAAATATCCAATTCATTCATCGTCATCTAAGTTTTATTAGGATTTCATTCTTTTCGTAATGGATCATGACCGATATTAAATTCAATCCTTTTACTTTAAGTTTTTTACGATGATAGAGTATCAATGGAGTGTATATTTGTGAAAAATTGAAAACGATTATGAAATTCAGTACAACCAAGTAATCTATGGTTGGAAAACAGACAAAAATTATTTTTCAAAATCACCAGATTTCAGAAAATATTTACTAGACTATTGAATTGTTATTTATAAATTTTTTTAACCATTTGAAAACTGTTTCTTCTCAAATTTAAATTGAGAATTTATGATCGAGAGTTGTAAATTTCAATAAAAAATACTTCATTCCTTTTCGCAAAAATATATATATGGCATGGCATATATATGGTATCTATAATGAATTAATTAAAATAATATGAGAGTCTCTAAATATAACATATGATTCGAAGTTTTTAAAGACAGCATTTAAACCTGTACTAATTCTGCAATACTTATCAATTTCATCGTCTAGAAATCAGAAAACCTTGCATGTTTCAATTTTATTTAAATGAATTTATATTTAAAAATAAGTTTTTAAAATTTAATTTCGGAAAATTAATTTTAAATAGAATATTTCATTTCTGTTTACAACATTTAAAATTTTTTAGTTCTTCATTATTTAAAGCTGTGAAAGCTATCATTAGAAGCCATTTAAAAATTCAACACAATAAGGGAAATTAAAACTCGATTTCCCAGCTAAGACTTTTTGAAGCTCTGCAGACTTTATACAACCTGCTATATAATTAACGCTTATAAAGTTGCCTATGTTAACGAAATATTGTATTTAATTACATAGATTCCTAGTAATCTAAAGAACCTTTTAATAAGTTTCACCAAAAGTTTTGTTTAGATTCATTTCTATGTAATCAAAATTATTGAAAAAGTATATTATACAATTTTAGTGGTAAATTAAAATATACTCCTTTTTTTAAAAAAAGGAAAACTTGTTAGAAAAGCTTGATATATTCACTTGCTTCAGTATCATTTACAAGCTATTGAAAATTACATACAATACAGTAATCCATTGTTGGAAGACAGAAATTTTTTTTAAAAAAATGCCACATTTCAGAAAATATTTACTAGGCTATTGAATTCATATCATTAAAACAATTTTTTTAAATTTTGATACCTTTTGAAAAATTGTTTCTGCCTAAATGTAATTTATGAAAGTCAGTTGTAAATTTCACTTAGTTTTTATTTAATTAAAATGTTCTATTCTATTTCTCCAAATTATATATGTGTCAGGTTTTATAGTTGCTTGTGAAAAGATCTGGCATGCAAGGAACTAATTCTCGCACAGAAAAAAGCATTCACATTCATTATTATTTGTTTGAAAAATAAAAATTCTGATTTCTCTAATGTGAGAACAAAGAACCTTTCTATCGCATTGGAAAATTTTTTTGAAACTTTATTCACTAATTTAAACATGATTTCAAATAGTTCAGAAGTTTAATGTCCAGACAGAAACTAAATCAGATGAAAACATTTGCATTAATCACTGCATTCACTATTTCCATTTGTTCCAACGTACATTGCTTAAGATTTATTAGAAGCAGAAAAAATTTTGCTCTCTCTTCGTTAATTACTCAATAACTACGTTTCTGAAATGATATATTTTTTAAAAAACGATAAGTTTTAATTGTACGGTGAGTTACAGTTCATTGGGGCCGCAGGCCCCACCATCTGTAAGTCTAGAAAATTTGGGCTTTGATACTTTTGGAAATTTTCCTATTGAGTTATGGAGTGCATCAGTAGTTTAGGATTGTGTGGTAATTTAATTTTCAAGAGTAAACTAACTGATAATAATTAAATATCTATATATAACAATAAGTAAATAAAAAGTAAATTCTTTTTCTTTTTGCTTAAAAAATACATAAATAAATAAAAAAAACTTTAGGAGTGGGCGGAATGCCTAGAGGTTAAGTGAGCACCTGGTTCTCCGCTTATTTACTTGATCTTTAATATCATATCGCGGCAGAATTGTGAGTGTGGGGATGTCGATATTAATGATACTACCATAAAAGTTTTTCGCTAGTTTATTCATAAATTCTTTTATTGGGGCTATGTTCCGGGCTTTTATTATTTCTCTATTACGGTGGAACCATCTGGCTGAAGCAATCATTCTGAGAGTTTTATTTTCAAGGGCTACTATTTTTTGTAGGTTTTAACTAGCTGTTGCCGACCAGATTGGACACGCATATGTCAAGATTGGTCTTAAGTATGCCAGGTATATTAGCCCTTTGCCTTCGAGAGAAAGCCTGGAGTTCCTGCAAATTAGAGGGTATTGTGCCCGAAAAGCCTTATTGAATTTTTCTCGCGTTTTGCTTATGTGCGCTCTGTAGTTTAGGTTCCTATCCATTCTGATGCCGAGGTATTTCACTTCATTTTGCCATTCGATTTCTGTGTTGTATATTTTGATTTTGGCCCAGTTATTTCTTCTTTTGAAGAATAGTATTGCCTCCGTTTTTTCAACGTTTAACTGTATTTTCCATCTACTCAGCCACCTTTCTAGATTTGTTAGCTAATTTTGGAGTGGGGTTATTTCCTTGGCTGGGGTTTGTCCTTGCGCAAGCATAACAGTATCGTCAGCGTATAGACTTATCATGATATTATATTGTTGGGGGGTGGCATTCAAGCATATTAGCTAAATCACAGGGGCAAGAATACTGCCTTGAGGAACTCCTGCTCTTAATTTTCTTTTTGTGGAGTCGGTTTGTTTAATTGACACTGTAAAATATCGGTCAGTTAGATATGAATTTATTAATTCTATAAGGTTTTGGGGAAGTTGTAGGCGATGATTTTGTGGATGATTCCTGGGATCAAGACCTTGTCAAAAGCTTTTACTACATCTAGGAAAATGGCCGCAGTTGTTTTTCTATTTTTCCTTCCCTCTTGGATGTATTCAATCATCGTGAGTAGCTGGTGGGTTGTGGAGAGTTTTTCGGTGAATCCAAATTGTTGTGGTATAGAGATACCCGTTTCTCTGCTGTGTTCTAGATACCTAGTTAGTGTTATCTTTTCGCATAATTTGCTTAGAGTGGGTAGAAGTGAAATCGGCCTATAGCTTATGGGGAGGGTGGGGTCCTTTCCGGGTTTCAGAATAGGTATAATTCTTGCAATTTTCCAGCAGTTTGGGTAGTATCTGAGTTCAAAAATTTTGTTAATCAGGCTGGAAATTTTTATTATCATTTTAGTTGGGAGTTTTTTAAGTATTTTATTTGTTATACCGTCAATGCCTGGGGCTTTATTTATTTTTATTTTCTTTATGAATTCTACGACTTCTGGGGCTTAATTTCTGTGAAATCGCTTCTCAGGTTTTGATTCCAGTAATTTTCGAGGGAGTTTTCAACTACTTTCTCAGTTTTTATCAGGCGTATTGTTCGGGCAAAATTGCTCTTCTATAATTTTCGTTATAAATTCGACTTTTTCAGAATTAGTTATGTGAACTTTAACGAG
The DNA here is from genome assembly GCA_026289955.1 of Argiope argentata. NCBI lineage: Eukaryota > Metazoa > Arthropoda > Arachnida > Araneae > Araneidae > Argiope > Argiope argentata. The sequence continues at coordinate 23,795 of JAOUZG010017214.1, read as the reverse complement.
GCGCCTAGCCCCGCCAGGGGCTTATCCTCTAGCTTGGGAGATGTTGACAGGAGCACTGCTGAAGTTGGAATGCCTTGGACTGCTGGAGTTCTTGGAGATCCCCAAGAGGGGGGGGCGTGGTGAACGAGAATGAGCTATCATGCTATTGGCTGCTGGGTAATAGTATAAGAACCTTGCAAGAAAAATTTTATTTAGTTTGAGTACTATCAGACTTACAGAGGGCATTGAGGAGAATTAGTACTTTCGCTGTTGGATCGGGGTTAGTTTTCATTTGTTTAGCAGCTTCAATGAGGTTTGGGAACACATTAAATATTTGTTTAATTTCCTGGAGGGCCTCAAACATGTCTTTTATATCATTATCAGCAGGTGTTACAGTTGGGTTATGAGTATGTTGTTGCGGTAGATTATTTTTGGTCACGTTGGCGAAGGACAAGTTAGGTTTTCTGTAATTACTAGCAAAGTATGCTGCTCTATTCTGAAGGGGAGTATTAATTCTGGGGAATTTAGAACATCCTCTATAGGCGGCGGTGTGTCCGAGCTCACCACAGTTAATGCACTTAGGGGATTCAATTTTTTCATTAATACTGCAGTTTCTAGTTTGGTGGGCTTCCCCACACTTTAAGCATCTGGGCTGCATAGCGCAGTTACTAGCAACGTGGCCGAACAAGTTACAGTTGTAGCATTGAGAGACGGTGAACCGTCCTCTGTAACTCTCAATGGTGATTTTGAGGAAACCTATGTCAGTGATGTTGAAAATTTCATCGACAACATTATTTTTATGAAGTTCAACAAGGTAAATGGGCAGGGGACTTCTAGTTTTATATTGCGTAAGTCTGTGTATTTTGTTAACACTGAACCCGCGTTCATTTAGATCATTTTTAATCTCTTCACAGTCGAAGTCGATGGGGAGTCCCTTGATGACCACTTTGACTGGTCTTACTGATTTAGGGGGTATAATAAAGAATTCATGATTGTTAACCTCGCAATACTTAATGATTTCTTTGTGATTTTCAATAGTCCCTGGAAAAATTTTGATGAAACCGTTAGACAAAGTATTATCTTTGACCCCAAATTTTTCATTGATGTCTTTAAGGATTTTGGAGTAATTCGCGACATATTTGAGCATGATTGGAGGAATCTTATGCGGTTTTTCACTTGCATTATTTTTATTTCCCTTATCCTCGATAATTTTCTCCTGAGGGATGGTCATATTAGAAGGGTCTAATTGTTCTTCACTCAGGGCATCGAAACGGTTATTTAGACTAATTTGCGGGGTTGGGGGATTTAAGTTGCTAGCTTTTGCGGTTTTCCTTTCGGGAGATTGAACAAACTCCACCGTCTTTTTATCTCTAGCACAGCCAATAGCAAGAATAGAGCATAACTCACCCCAAAGTTGATCATTGTCCTTCATCATTAACAGGCGAGAATTGCAGATTCGATCATATTCTACCCTATCTGGGATATTTTGATTCTCATTATTCACGATCCATCTGCAGAGGACTCTCAATGCCAATTCCTTTTTGTTGATTTGATCCATAGTCAGCCTCGCTTTAGAACAATTATCGCAGCTACATTTTGTCTTGACTTTAGCTCTAATCTCATCTTTAGAAAGACTAGTAGTCTGAACAAGACACGGTTTTTTGTTCGTACTAACGGGCGCAGCTGCTCCTACTAGCTCATCAACCTGACGACCGCTCTCCTCCATGGTCGAGCGACGAGTGAACGAAAAATTTTTGTTGATAAACTTTTTCAGAATTAGTAATGGCTTTTTCAAAATTAGTGTAAGTTTTTTGTACAATTTTAGTGGTAAATTTAAACGTATTCATTTTTTTTTATAAAAAATGAATACTTCTCAGAAGAGTTTAATATATTCGCTTGCTTCAGTATCATATATAAACTATTGAAAATTGCATACAATATAGTAATCCATTGTTGAAAAACAGATTTAAAAAAAAATGCGACATTTCAGAAAATATTTACTGGACTACTAAATTGTTATTATTAAAGCATTTTTTTATAAATTTTGATACCTTTTGAAAAATTGTTTCTTGCCTAAAAGTAATTTATGAAAGTGAGTAGTAAATTTCACTTCGTTTTTATTTATTTAAAATGTTCTATTCTATTTCTCCAAAATATACACTTGGCAGGTTTTGTAGTTGTAGGTGAAAAGATGTGGCATGCAAGGAACTAATTCTCACTCACAAAGAAGCATTTACGTTTATTATTATTTGTTGGAAAAATAAAAATTCTGAATTCTCTATGTGAGAACAAACAACCTCTCTTTCGAAATGTTAAAAGAAATTTGGAACTTCATTCAATAATTTAAACATGATTCAAAATAGTTCAGAATTTTAATGTCCAGACAGAAACTAGTAGTAACAGAATGTAGCAGTAGTTTAATGTCCAGACAGAAACTAATGAATCAGTACAAAACTTTTTCGTGAATCACTGCATTTATTATTTCCATTTGTTTAACGTTCGAAGCTGAAGATTTATTCCAAGGAGAAAAAAAGTTGCTCTCTCTTCGTTAATTACTTAATAATTACGTTTCTGATAGGATATATTTTTTCTAATAACAGAGCAGTTGACGAAATTTATGTGTCCTTCTTTAAAGCTTTATTTTTTATAGTGGTAATTCATATTTTTATAATGATTTCGATTTTAAAAAATACATTCATTAACTTTGTTAAATTAAGGGTTTCTCTGAATATTTTAATACCCTGAATAAGAGAATCTAAATAGAATGATAAATGCTGTAAACTTTGTCCAAGCCTGCATCAATACATCTGCTGTTATCAGGTAAAGTTATTTTCTGAAGTAATCGAATTTATGGTATAGAGTTAGACTTCACTTGGTATTAGTAAAATTTTCTCTGAATTTTCATTTGCGACTAGAGTGACCTCACTGTCATTACTTCGAAACATTCTCTTTTAATTACCTGAGGAAGGAAAATGAAACTCTTTGAAACCGTGCTGATCTTCATTGTGATTTAATAGATTGTTTTTCTTTGAGGAATTTTTTTCATTTCCAAGTTACTAGAACAATTTTATGTAATATTTTATTATTCTAAACTCATAAGCAACACCCTTCGAAATGAAATGCGTATTAAATTTAATACTAATTTTACATTTATATGAAAAACATGTTTAAAATAATAAAAACAATATTTAAATTCATTTTATTTTTTGAGAAAATATCCTATTTTCCCTTATTTATCCTTGTAATTTAAATAATTTCTTTGGAAGTTTACCTAAGACAAAGTGTTTATCATGCTTTCCTCTGACTTTTTGAATGATTATTGTAATAATTTTGTAATCCATTAAATTAGGATATAAATTTGTACTCGACCGCCTAAAACCTCATTGCGCTGGATGTTGGAGACGTAGGGAAGTCTGAATCTGAATTTAAAAAATTTAGAAGTATTTATGCAGTTTCTTCATCCAAACGTACCAAAAACTAATACGATATTTAGCTTTTTTATTCTACAAGTATTAAGATAGTAATCTGATTTTTTTCTTAATACTACTTCTTTTCATACCTTTAATAAACAAAATATGAGCACGATATCGCAATGCTTTCTGTTGATTCTCTAAAATAACTTCCAAGCCAGTAACATTTTAAGTAATTAAAAGAACGTAAGCACTTTCAATTTATAATTTTTTTATACTTTAAAATTTTGGAAATTTTTTGGTAATTTAAGATCACTCCTTTTCTTTTTCTTAATTTCCTTTATTTTATTTGATAATCCCCCACAACCACCAAGGATCACGAGATTAAAGGTGTTTACATTCATTTGTTGGATGTTCATTATGATGCGATGTGATTGGAGAAATTCTGAATAATTCTCCTATTTTTGGGTCATTCTGGAAATCTTCGAATAAAAAGAATATCCCAATTTAGAACACTACATGTTTTAAAAACAATATTTCATTAAAAATAAACAAAATATATGCTTCTTTTTCGAATATTTTAATTTTTCTGTTGCAGATGAATACAAATTATTCTTATTAGATCGATTTTATTGTAAGGTTTCACAATTATAAATAATAGTTTAAAAATGTAAACAAATTAAAATGTTTCAGAATTATAAACAAAAATGAAATATTTTATTATATTATGAGAACATGATGTTGTTTTGATTAGGTGGTATTGATGCCTCCTTTATTTAAGGGCAAAAAGTAAAGATTTTTGGGTTTCCGGAAAATTCGGTTGAAGAGTTTTTATACATGCTTTTATCAGTGTTCCATTATTATTAAGTATGTTTCTTTGAAAGCAGATGCGTTTTAAGAAGTTTGACATGCTTTTAGCGGCATTCTCTTATAAGCTTCTTGACAACAGCTACGTTTTTAAAAGGTTTACGTAGAACTTTGACATCATAGGCGTGATTTCACCTCAAAATCGGCCGAGCTCCAAAATTCTGTTCGCCAGTTAGAAAAACTGAAATGAAAGTTTAAATAATTTATCGTTATATATATGTGTTTGTGTTGTGACTAAGGACATTTGTCCTTATCCAAACACCCGCTAATACGATCAGCAGATTTTAAGCCTAAGAAATGTTTTTTTTATTTGACAAGTAGCGCCATCTAGGGTCAAGAGTACGACATAGCTACATACACGTCATAACCCTTTTTATGGGGCGGACTTCATTCACTCAACTCATTCATTCAATTCAGATCGTAATTTAGGCCAGGAACAGAGAATGATCAGCCCTGACCCCGTACCCCCAGTGGTATTACTTTCGACATGGAGGACTTAACGACCACCACAGATATATATATATATATAGATAGATAGATAGATGTATATATGAGTCCGATAGAGAAATCTCGTGAATAACACAATGAATAACCACTCAATTAATGTAGAAATCCCTAAATAAATTATGTTATTGGGAAATTATCACAAGATAAATTTCAAGCTTTCGCAAGTTGTGAAATATTTATCTGCTCCCTCTTATATGAATCTGAAAGCCTTGATTGTTTTTATTTTATTTATATTAATGTATAGTTGATATTTTAAGCAAAATTTTCTTTCTTAATTCACAAAACTTTTGCTTCGAAAAAAGTAAAGAAGTAAGAATGTTTCTAAAACTCTTTGTAAAACCTTTAATTTTTTTTCTCGAAATTCTACTCCGTGACATCGCAGTATATATAATTTCACGATTTGTGTCTATTCTTCAGCTATTGTTTTACGTACGTAACGATTTTTATACCAAGGCAGTAAGTAAAAATTTATCTAATTGTACTGTAGAAAAGATGTTGTATAGTATTCAGTAAAATTCTATGACATCTACCCTTTACCGAGAAATGTTAGTAATATTATGTATCGTTATAAATTAGTCACAAGAGCAGTTGTAAAAATGTCCAGAGAAACAATATTAAATAAAATTTCGTATATAGTGTGTAAATTCAATTAAATCATTTAAATATAATTCCACGTCAATGATTCCTCCAAACTGTTTGACATAAAAGGTGCGCTATTTTAATTGTCATATTTGTGTTCTATTCATTCTGTACATGAATTTTTGAAATTGAATCCTATTAAATCACATGACACTATTATTAAAAATGAAATGTTTAATTCATCCATCGCCATTTACGCTTTATTGTGATTTCATTGTTTTCGTAATGCATTCTAATGCCTTTCGTAAATGCATGATATAAAATTTAATCCTTTTGCTTTAAACAATCAATATCATTAGATTACATATTTTCTGAGAAATTAAAAACGATTTTGAAATCCAGTACAACCAAGTAATCTATAGTTGGAAGGCCGGCAAAATTTTTTTTTAAAAAAATGCCTGCTTTCAGAAAATTCTTACAAGACTGTCGAATTGTTATTAGTAAAAAGATGTTTTTTAAAATTGTTTATTCTCAAATGTAATTTAAGAACTTATGATCGAGAGTTGTAAATTTAATTATTATTATATAATTGGTATTTATT
>JAOUZG010017214.1:0-12852 GCA_026289955.1 Argiope argentata | reverse complement strand
AAATGATTAAATTTTGGTGTCCAATGAATGATAGTTTGATTGCCAACGCATCGGAGCTGCTTATCTAGAAGATATACATAAGGAGCAGTTCTTCAACGGTTGTTAAAACACTCGGTTTTATAGCGATTCAGATTACCTCTCAACAACTTAAAATATGTCTCGCCGCAGGATACGCGCTCATTACGAGCAATTGTCAGAGTTTCACAAAGATCGTATCATTGGATTGAAAGAGGCCGGTTGGACAAATCGAAGAATCGCTCGTCATTTGAGTCGAAGCGATGCGGCGATTCAAAGATGCTGGCAAGAACGGGTGGAAAAGGGTAGAGTTCAGCGTCAGGATGGTAGCGATTAACCGAGGGCCACAACAGATCGTGAGGACAGTGATTGTTCAATCAGCTGTCGCAGAGCCTTCTTCATCTGCATCAACCATCGGAAGTTCAACCCAAACACCAGTGTTCAACATGACTATTCGCAGACGGTTGAAACAGTGAAATCTATGTTCGCACAGACTGTTACACCACCTGCCACTCACGTCTGCACACTGGCAAACCAGATTACAGTGGTACATGGCTCTATCAGGTTGGAATGATGCTGACTGGGGACGCATAGTCTTTGGCGACGAATCCCGTTTATGTGTCCTGACGATCATCGAAGATGTGTTTGGAGACACCCAGGACAGAGGGGGGATCCTGCTTTCCCTATTGCACGCCACACCGGCCCTCAACAAGGCATTATGTTCTGGGGTGCCATTTCCTTTGAAAACCGGACCCCTTTGATAGCCATTAGAGGTACACTGACTGCACAGCATTGCATCGACGACATCCTAAGACCTGTTCTGCCACCGCTAGTCTGGTACCTTCGGCTGCTTTTTCAGCAGGACGATGCGAAACAATATACGGCACCTAATGCTATGAACTGTCTGCAGGCTTGCCAAACACTTCCTTGGCACGTAGATTTTGTTTTGTTATAGAATGTATTTGGCATTTTTCAGTATCCGCAATAAAGAAGTTTATAAATGTGATAGGCCTGATCAAACCTGTGATTCGAAGTTTCTGAAAAATGACAATTTTTAAACCTGTATTAATACTGCAATATTTATCATTTTCATCATCCATAAAACTAAAATCTTTGCATATTTCGATTTTATTTAAATTTATTTATCTTTACCATAAAATGTTTAAATAAAAAATTTCATTTATGTTTACAATTTGCTTAGCTCTTCATTATTTATAGCTGTGCAAGCTTACATTAGAAGCCATTTATAAATTCGACACAGCAAGAAAATTTAATACTCAACTTTAAAATTAGACGTCGTTTACTCAACAATAATTTAAAAAAAACTAGTTCTAATCAATAACAGCAATGCCTCTAATTTATAACATTACCTACTGAAAACATCAATTTTTCATTACAAACACATTGAGCCTTTTTAAACATAAAGACTCATAAACGAAATTAAAAAAACAAAACAAAGTTGACGTCTTACGATTAAAATCAAAATTAATTAAATAATCTTTCTTGTCCATTTAAGTGGTAAATTCAAATCTACTTTGAAAAAAAGAATATTTCTTAGAAGAGTTTAATATATTCGCGTGTCTCAGTATCATATACAAACCATTCAAAGTTACATCGCGATCTTCGTAAACGCTAAATTCAGTTGATTCATTTAAAGCACTAAATTTAAGGAAAATTAAATACTTAATTATTGTATTACAGGGGAAATTATTATTGTATTTAATTATTGTATTACAGCGTACTGTTGAAGGGAATTTTATGAAAGGGAGTAGAGAAAGTTTGAGGAGATCTCTCCCGCTGACTTCGGATATAAAGCTGCGTTATCTTTCATTCTTTTAATAGTATAAGCAGAAATTTCATTGTTGTTTTCTTTATTTTAATCAGTCGGAAGAAACTTAATCCTACCACTTTTCTTCAATCTTTTTATATTATTATTGAAGAGAAGTGAACGAACTTGAAGCACCCTCAAGTATGTGTAACCAAGTTGTAGAATGTTCGACAATCATTCAGTATAAAAGATTTAGATTTACCACTTGTATTAAAGATTAATTTTTTTAAATTAATTTTTATATCCTAAAGTTTGTTTTTTTTTATTATTATTTATGTATTATTTAAGTAAAAAGAATTTACTTATTATATATAAATATTTAATTAAGCTATTATAAAAAGTTTCAATCTTTTTATAATCAAAGTTATTATAAAAAGTTTCAAAAATTTCAAAGCAAAATGGTAAGATTAGTCCCAATGGATGAAAGGCACATGCAATTAACTCTATTAAAATGCTATATAATTACCTACTAAATAATCTTAATATTATTTTAATTAATAAATTATATTAAAAATTATCTACCAAATTTCATGACGTTCATTCGTTCTAAAATAGTTTCAATTTGTTTAACTTTTCCTAAACTTACAAATTAAAGTTCTATTCAAATTATGATGTAGAGGCGCTCGTGACCACTTTGTAACATAGCGGAACTCCGAAACATCACGACATCGCCGATGTCGTTAAAAACATGCACTGAAATCCCTAACATAGAGGGTGAACCAAATTTTATTAGAAGCAGGGCGCGAAATTGCAAGGTTACCTCCTTATCGTTGGGAACTGAATCCCATTGGATACATATTGTCTGTGTAGCACGTCATTTTCCCCTTGAGCGGAAAGCACCCCTTGTGGTCTTTTCTAGAAGACAATCATTTGAATGCCAGTCCTGCGTCCCAAGGGCGACCTCCTCCCATGCGCAACCCTTGCGCTGACGCCGGCTATTTCCGGCTGGAAACCGTGGAAACCCTCCACCGTATTGTTACTTAACCTAATTTTCTATGCGTGTCTGTAGTAACAAGTGTTTGTGAATTTTGCAGTTCAGCTGTGCTTGTGAAGATTAAAAATAATGTATTTAAAACCTAGCAGTTCGTTAAAATAACACTTTATCTGTAAAAACCTGTATGCCAGAAAAAGGGGAAAACAGAACTGGGGATTTAAAAGGTGCTAATATACTTGCCATACTTAAGACCAATTTTGACATATGCGTGTCCAATCTGAGCGGCAACAGCTAGTTCAAACCTACAAAAATAATAACCCTTGAAAATAAAACCCTCAGAATGATTGTTTCAGCCAGATGGTTCCACCGTTATAGAGAAATAATAAATGCCCGGGACATTCCCCCAATAAAAGAATTTATGAATAAACTAGCGAAAAACTTTTATGGTAGTAGCATCAATATCGACAACCCCACACTCACAATTCTGCCGTGATATGATATTAAAGATCAAGCAAATAAGTGGAGACCCAGGTGCTCACTTAACCTCCAGGCATTCCGCTCACTCCTTAAGTTTTTTTTAAATTTATTTTAATAAAAAGAAAAAGATTTTACTCTTTATTTACTTATTGTTATATATGGATATTCAATTATTATCAATCAGTTTACTCTTGAAAATCAAATTTAATTAACACACAATCCTAAACTACTGATGCACTTCAAAACTCAATAGGAAAAATTTGAAAAGTATCAAAGCCCAAATTTTCTATACTTAGAGATGGGGAACCCTTCGAACCCCTTTTCTATACTTAGAAAAGGGGTTCGAAAGGGGTTAAGTTTGTACAATCTGCAATTATTACTAAATAATGCCTTTTAACATGTAATACGGTATAAAAGGAAGAAACCGAGTTAGCACAATAAACATATATAAAACAATTTGCAGATAAAAGATGGACTAATGGAAGGAATTATGGACTACATAAGCATCAAAGTGCGATTCAAATTCTTGCTTAGGCAAACACATTTCAAGTAAGTCGGACCTTTTTGTAAGGAAGTGAATAGTTGTTCACTTTTTTTATTAGTAAAAAAAATTAGCACCGTGGTAAAAGAAGCGGAATCTTGTAACTGTACGAATGCAAAAACATTGAAAAACATCCCTTTATTACAAAACGCATATGGGAATCTCAAATGATATAATTGAGCAGTAATGAATTCAAAAAAGAACATACGAGTACTATTTAATTTAAAAAAATTATAAATAGTACGACAAACAGTATTAACTTATTTGATCAATTAAATTATATCACGATTTTTGAGTAAAACTATTCCACTTATATATTCGAACCGTTATAGATACATGTTTAATAATTTTTATTGAAGTTGAATTTAATAAAATTCTTTGGAAACATGCATTGTTCCATAATTTTTGGAAATGCCTTATATGTAATATATCTGTAAGGGCTATGGATGACTGGGTAACCAATCTTGAGAGAATGAGTTATTCCAGAGATGCTAATAAAAATTTCGTAAGTTCTTAAAAGAATATGAAAGGAACAAATATCTTTAATTTTGCCTTTTTATTCATTTATTTATATTGTAATTTTTTGCTGAATTTCAGCATTTTACTTTTTATTTAGATTAAAGAGTAACATGATTTATTATGAACAAATCAGATACAAATTAACTCTTTTTTTCCCTTCTTGATCCGTAGTTAAGTATTTCAAACTAACATTTTCAGTCGTCAATAACAAAGAGTTTTCAAGTTTAGCCAAATAATACGGTTTGTTTTAATGCTCACTTTCTTTTTTTCTGCTACTTCTCTACTTACGGCAACAATGTTCCATTCAGAATTGTAAATCAATGCCATGGGACGCGTTCTCTGTCATGACAAATATAATAAAGAGTTTCAGAGAAAGTTTTATGGAAATCATTCTCATTGGTTTCTGATATAAATGTACATTATGCTGGCCTTTTTTGAAAAGTATATTCTGAATTCCACTTCTATTCATTTTAGTTCAATGGGGAGAAACTTAATCCCCTCATATTTATCCACTTCCGTATAAAATTATATAAAACTGTAGCGCCATCTGTACCCTGTATTCATACAGAAGAATTATCCTTGCAAAGAAAGAACATAATAAGATACTTTGAATTTATACTTTCTACGTTTGTTTGCGATATCACAATAATCGGGAATATGAATAATACGTAACATATTTTCTTTATAAAATGTAAAATATACAATACCACTAAAATTATTAAGCAATTAGTTTAAAATAAAAATGATTTGTGAATCTCTACAATCCCTAATTGCACATTTTTAATAAATTAAGCATATAGTGCTTTCCTGATCTTTTCTCGATCAAAACGAAGTGCTTTGGGATAATTGCGGTCAAATGCCGAGTGGTGTAGTTGATTAAAATTACGCTTAAGCGTGTAAACTCTTGTTAGAAACTTGACAAGCGACATGTGATGTCAAGCATAGATAACTTTCCTTATTGCAATGAATTTTTTAAATCGTGTCAAAAAGTTCTTGTGTTGCACTAAACAATAGAAGGAGAAGTGCAGTAGCTTCTAAAAGAATGGACACCTAAACACAAGTCTGATTTTACCTCCTACACATCATCTGTACAAACGTCACAAGACCCTTTTTACAGAGCGGACTTTTTTTATGCATTTCATTCATTCATTCATAGATCGTAATTTAGATGTGGAGCAGAGAACGACCACCTCTGACGCAGGGCCCCTAGTTGTATTACTCTCGACATGAAGATTTTGTCACCAGTGCAAATTTAACTTTCGCCAGCCACCATATTTATTCATTTTCGTATAAAATTAAATAACACTAAAGAACCATCTATACCCTGTATTCTTACAGAAGAATTATCCTTGCAAATAAAAAACATTACTTCTTTCTTGCTTGTAATATCAACACAAACAAGATTTAAGTTTTACCACTAAATAGATTAAATAAATTCCTATAAATTATTTTGGTCAATTTTAACTTATGTTGAATACTTCAACGTTTCTATGTTAAAATCGAAGTCCTGAATTTTTCGGATTCGATCAGTTAAAAACTGTGACACAGTCTAGTTGTTCTTGGCAATATCATATTTATGAATGACATTGCTGTATTGGATATTGTTAACACAAGGGTTATGAAGCTCCAGCTAGTATTAGAAATACGTAATTTTCTTTACTGCATTAAATTTAGAAATCAAAAATAATGGATGTCTTCTTAGCAATAATTGATATTGAAAGAGCTGAGAAGGTTATAATTATTATAAACAGAAATGAAAATATTTTATTTGAAACGGTATTTTATATTTCATTTAAATTTTATCTACAGCATTTTTAGGCATGTGAAATCAATAATAGCTTACTTATAATCTCGGATTACTAAATGAATCACGTGATTGAAAGCTTTTTTAAAAAGATCGTTTTAAAATTTGTACAAATTCTAAAATAAATACGTGTTTTATCCATAAAGCTGATATATATATATATATATATATATATATATATATATATATATAGGGGGTGCTAGCACAGCCCTCGGGAGATAAGGCCGCAGCTAAGAATTTCTTGAAAGCTCTGACATCATATCCGTTAGGGTCGCACCTATGAATCTTTGTTCTGACTCATTCTTCGTTTTTTTCCCACTTAGATTGAATGTGGAATCTTAGAAATTTTGTTATGCGTTTTTCTCCTTACTATTTGTGTGGATTATACAATGCCATTTACTTGTTGTGCACCCAAATGTAGAGGAAATTGTAAATCTGGAGTCAAACTTTTAGTTTTTAATATTCGGAAAGATGGGAAACTGAAAAAAATGTGTCGTGTACTCGCTTATGATACACGTATTCTTTTACTGTGATTGAAAAAAAAAACTACTCTCCTCGAAAACAAACATAACATTTATTTCTAAGACAAGACAAGCTATTCTATTTACAAATTAAATTTAAGTTACTGCATTTACGATATGAGCCTGAATAATTTTTTGCTGTCGTTTTTCAAATCTTCTCACATTTCTGAAATGTCTTAATTCCAAAGCCGAATTGAGTTGTTACTGGCTTATTCAAAGAGCGTGGATTCACGTGACACTCCCACCTTTTGGGTTTTTCTTTTCAAGAAAACTCAAAATATTCTTTAATTCAAAGCGAAAAGTTCACAAGTCCAGTCTTTTGGGAGCTTGAATCTTACGGCCGAAACGGGTTTTCATGGTATTTAGATTTGGTAGAGAAGTTTTGTCCGATTTTGGTAGCTTCTCAAAATGCTCCACATACTGCTGTTGTACAGCCTCTTCTTTCTCCTCTTCAATTTCAGATGCTCTCTTTTCTGGTAGATTCTCTACTGAAGGCGTTTGAACCTCAAAGACATAGAGACGTTGTACATGTCTCAGAAATTCGCCGTTCTTCGTTTTTACTTTCACAAGGCGAACTGAGCCATCTATACCAGGGAATATTTCTGTTATTTTCCCCAGAGGCCAATTCAGACGTTTTTGATTGGGTACTTCCACAATAACCACTTCTCCCACCTTGAAATCGTGATTTTTCATACTTTTTTTGGTTTGTTACCTCAACTGCCCCAAATATTGCAGTCGGAATCGGTTTCTAAGATCTTCTTGCAGTTTACACCTATACCGCTGTCGCTTGCGAAGATATTGGGAAGATAATCCCAAGTGGTCATGATCTGAAATTCCATTTTCTCTTCTCTCTCTGAGGAATGACGATGGTGTTATAGGCTCCAAATCATCGTGTTCAGAAACATAGGTAAGAGGTCGTGAATTTACGATGTCTTCGCAATCGCAAAGAATCATATTCAATTCTTCGTAATTCAGGAATGCTCGGCCTAGAACTTTCTTCAGAAGTTCTTTTACTAAGGCAATGAGGCGCTCCCACCATCCTCCTCACCATGGAGCTGGGGGTGGTATGAATTTCCAAATGATTTCGTTCTTTTTCCCTTCTTCTTCTATTTGTTGCCAGTCAATGCAATGGAATAGTCGACTTGTTCCAACAAAGTTTGTTCCATTTTCCCAGTATATTACAGCAGGTCGTCCTCGCCGTGCAATAAAACGTCTCAAGACTAGTATGAAATTTTTTGTTGACAGCGAGGAAAGAAGCTCGAGGTGGATCGCTCGATACACAGAGCATGTGAAGAGTGCGAACCATATTTTGGTACCATCTTTTAAAAATAGTGGACCTGCCAGATCCACCCCAGTAACCTCAAACATACCTGCATTTTTCGCACGGTCTTCTGGTAAAGGAGGTACATTCGTTTCTACGGGTTTAGCGCTGAAGCGCTTACAGCGGACGCAGCTGTTTAAAATTTTTCGAATTGACATCTTTCCTTTCAGAATCCAATATTTCTCTCGGAGGAGGGCCATCAGGATTTGAATTCCACAATGCATCAGAGTTCTATGTTTGTACATGATCAACTTCCCCACAGCTGGATGTTCCCCTGGCAAAAGCACCGGGAACTTGAAGTCTTCTGTATCTTGACGATAAATAGTGCGGGTCTTAACTTGCAGTAAGCCATTTCTGTCGGCTATGACATTTAAAGAAAGCAACCTTGGATCTGAAGGTCCATTGAACACATCTCTCTGGATCAACAGCATGAATAGATGTTCGGCTTCTTTCATCTCAAAACAAGTAAGAGTTGGGGAATTCGAAGCATTTCTTTTCCTGTCATTATTGCAGAATCTGCAAATCCATGCAAGCATGCGAGCAGTTTTCAAATGAGAAGAGAATGATCTGTAATACCAATCATCTAGATTATGGGTTTGGTTATGAACTGACAATATGGTTTTCCGTTTTTCAGTATTTATCAGTTCTTCATCTATTTCTTCTGTACTACTTGGCCAATTTTCTTCATTTTCATAAAGCCACATAGGTCCCTTCCATGAATTTAAATTAAAAAATTGCTCCGCTGAACAACCTCTGCTGGGAAGGTCTACCGGAGTGTGTGTGCCGGGAATATGTCTCCAATTTTCAACATTTGTAATGGTGCGTATTTCTTGGACTCGGTTCCAGACAAATGTTCCCCAGGGCGCATTTCTTTTTATCCAGGTAAGTGCTGTAAATGAATCGCTCCAATAAAATATCTTCAGATTTGGTATTTTTAGATCTTCTGTAATTCTTGCACTCAACCTAGCACCAATACAACACGCCAGCAGTTCAAGACGTGGTATTGTTAACTTCTTTAAAGGCGAGATTCTAGCTCGAGACTGAACAAAACTAACAAACACTTCATTACAGACCTTCACTCTGAAGAAAATGCACTTGCAACACAGAAGACATGAAGACCAGAGGTTTCTTCATCATCTTTACTTAGTTTCATCCACCGATTTATTCTGACCTCTGAAAGATACTTTATACCATTCAGCCATTTCCAAAATCGCTTTGATAGGCCTTCTGGAAGGGCACCATCCCTTTTAAGTCCAAGATTCCAGGATTCTTGAAGTATAAACTTTGGAATGATGGTTACGGGAGAAGATATACCTAAAGGGTCAAATATACTCTGAGTCAAAGAAAGCAGACTTCTTTTAGTAAGAGCCAGGTTTTCATCTTTCGGACAGTTTATGATGCAAGACAGAGTATCTTGCTTTATGTCCCAGTTTAGGTCCAATAAAGGTACAGTTTGGTGTTTGTCGGGTTGATCGATAATTTCACAAGAAGAATTTGACTGCCAGCCTCGTAAATTGAATTTTTCTAAAGACATCAATGCTTGAGGTTCAACAATAAATTTATTAGCTTCATCTGTATTCTTCAAACTGCAGACACAATTATCCTCATAAAATGAATTCTTCAAAATTTCGGCAGTATTCTAAAGCTCATCAGGGGCTTTTTCCAAATGATAATTCAAAGTTGCCGCTAAAAGAAATGGACTGCAGGTGACACTAAACACAACTCTGCGATGTCTGTAGATTTTCATTCCACTGTCTTCAGTTTTCCATAAAAATTGCAGGTAATTCCTGTCCTTCTCCCTAATTCCGATCTGAAGAAATGCTTTCTCAATGTCTAATGTTATTCCAACAGTAAATTTTCGGAAACGATTTAGTAGGAAAGGAACAAGCTCAATTAAATTAGGACCGCTTTCTAAGCAGGTATTCAGTGAGTTTGCACCCTTTATACTTGCGGATGCATCGAAAACTGGCCTCTCTTTTGTAGTACTGCTGTTCTCTTTAAATACAGGCCTGTGTACATTTAACATAGTGTACATTTAACATAGTGTACATTAATTCTTTTTTATCTTCTATCTCTTCAATAACACTGCCAGCAATCCATATTTTAAAAACATCTGCATATAATCCAAACTTTTCGGATTCGACAAGTCTTTTATAAACAGATAAAAGTCATTTCTCAGCCATTTGTCTGTTGTCAGGAAGCAGGGAAGATTCTAACTCCCAAGGTAAGGCGACTTCGTACCTTCCTTCCTCATTAATTTTCAGAGAGCTTCGAAAATACTCTAAAGTATCTTGATGCATTTCATTCTTCTTTTTCGATTCAGCAGGATCAGCAATTCCAATGGTTTCTAACTTCCATAAGTCACTTATATTACATTCGTTTATAAGTAAGTTTGTCACTGTCATGCTTATAGAATCTGAAGTGCTTGGTACTTTTCCCATAAGTGTCCAACCAAGCAAAGTCTCAATAGCAGTTAATCCGCAAGTTAAATTGAGGATTTTCCAGTCATCAATTTTCCTGCTGTATCAGCACCAATTAGCAAATGGATTGTGGATGAAGAACAAGATGATAAACATTCTTGATCCGTTAGATGAATTCTGTTAGCCTCTAGTTGCTTTGACCAGAATCCGGAGGGTATCTGGCAAATTTCGGCACATATTTTCTCTTGATCAAATGCGTTAAAAGTACAATGATAATTCTTTTCAAAATCACTTACAAAAATCTTATATTCTGAATGTTTCAGTGGATTTTGAACCCCTCCAAACAAAGTATGAATAAGAGTAATCTCTTTTAATGCAGGATACTTCATTTTCTTAACAGCTTCTTTCGTAATATAAGATTTCTGACTCCTCGTGTCTATGGGAGACCTCACAGCAAAGTCCTGTTTTTCTCCCCGTAGAATCACGACTAGGGTTTGTAGAAAAGCATTTGTAGAACATGTGGGATTGGTCAATGTGTTGAACTGTCCAGAATTGATTGAACTGCCTGCTGCTTTTTGAGTGTTAGAAGACTCAATGGTCTTTCTATCAGGGCACATAACAGCATGATGTCTTTGACTACAGTTCCTGCAATGCACTTGAACCCTGCATCGCTTTGCCACATGTCCATTAATAAAACATCTGAAACAACAACCTCGTTTCTTCAATCGCTGCATATTTTCATTAAAAGCCAAATTTCGTACAGTATGACATTCTCTGGATTCGTGATTGTTCTTGTCACAAAATACACGCTTCAGAATAGAGTTTTGATTTCCTGTAAAAAGACCTGCAGCTGTCGGCAAGTCTCTTTTAAGTTTGAAATTCTTGTGACTTTCCATTAAAGAGAAGCCTTGCATAGCAAGGGCTATCCTGTTTTCATTTTCAACTTCATTCTTCAAGAATTTCATCAAACTTTCCGATCGAGATTCTTTCGCGTCATCTGTTCCATCCACCCTTCTATCCTTTCTCCGCCAGGCTCTTAAAATTTCTTCACTTAAACAAGACTCTACCAGGGGAAATAACATGGCCGCATACTTGGCTGTAGGGACACCAAGAGACTCCAATAATCTCAGTTGGGTTTCGAGGCGGTCGTAGACAGTTGACAATTTAACGTGTTTCTCTTTAATATTAAAGGCGAGTGTCAATTTTAATAATTCTCGAACATAATACTCAACCAATAAATCATCTCTGCCGAATCTGGATTTTAGACAGTCAATCGCCTTTCAATAATTTCCAGATGTTGGGTTGAAATTTATCAACTAATTCCCTCGCTCTGGAATTCGGGATAGTTGCTTGAACTAAGTATTGGAACTTGCCAGTTTCATCTATATTATTCTTTTCAACCTCTTTTACCACATAAAAACTGTTGACTTTCGTCATGAAAGCATTTTCTAATTCTATTTTTCAGGGTTCATCATATAAGTTGTGCATCATAATGTAAAAATTCCCATCTTTAAAACGGTGACATCAGATATTTTTACAATTTCACGCATTCTTAAAAGGGACATGGTTGCCCCGAAAGTAATTATCTCTGCAAAAAACAGATATCCAGTTTTTTTCTCATATAAATCTGCACCTGTCTTTGCTTTTAATAGTAAGCATAAATTTTGATGCTCTTCACTTTATTGCTGTCCAAGAAAAGAAATTTAATCCCACCATGTTTATTAATATCTGAAAGGATGCAAATAAAATTGAACTGCTATCTACAGCCTATTTTCATGAATAAGGATCGTCTTTCTAAAGGAAAAATGTAATACTAGTTTAAAATTCCGGCTTTCATGGTTTATTTATAATATCAAAACAAACAATATTTAAGATTTACCACTAAAAGTATAAATTAAATACATTTACATTATTTTGGTCAATTCAATTAAATTACGGGACGGGTGGTGTTTGCACATCGACCAGTAGATTAAGTGTCCGATCATCGGATATCTCGTCGTTTCGTGTTAGTTACCGCGTTGACGGTTGCGTTTTTCGAGATGGCTGGAAATGATGACGAGGGCGATATGGACGCCCAGGACTCAACTCCGGATAATCCTTCAATCCACGAAGAGATAAAGCAGTGCCAAAAGATGTTCAACTTATCGATTCGGCTGGATAACATCCAAAAAGAAATTGAATTGCTGAGCAACAGGATGGACATTTTAAACTCATTCCAAGCAGGAAATTTGGACAAGGAAATCCAAATGAAGTACGAGGAAGAAATTCAAGAAAAAATCCAGGAAGCAGCGCAGATTGAGGGTGAGTTAAAAATTCTTTCATGTCCTCTAGAGGGGTGCAGTACCCATAATACTTACAAGCTAGTTAAAACTAAATCCTCAAATAAACGGACGCTTAACTCCCCCATTACCTCCAGACCAAACTTTCCCCCGGCTAATGTTCAAAACTCAGAAAATACCCCCACTCTCCAAA
>JAOUZG010017209.1:0-30480 GCA_026289955.1 Argiope argentata | reverse complement strand
CATAATTTCATCATCAATAAAGGAAGAAAAAGCCAAGCAGAAATATTGGTTTCAATAATGAAAGAGATTTGTGTTTCGTTTCAACAATTTCAATATATTGTTGTAAATTACATTTAAAATATTTCTAATAGATTAGAAATACGAACCAATTCTGCAGCAAAAAATCATATTCTAAGAAAAATTATTTTTTGAATTTAAAGATGATGTAAGAAATTTTGTGTTGTAATATTTTCTTACATTATTATGCAAAATGCCAATATTTCACTTAACTTCTAATTAATTAAAACGAAATTTTTTTAATCTCTTGGAAGGGCCATTCTCGCCCTTCAAAGTAGGGATGTGCTCTGCAAAGTATATTTGGTAGCTATAAGTTAAACGGTCCGGTTTGTGAAATGCAAATAGAAACACTCACACTTTCTCCTTCATTATTATTAAAGACTAGCTGCCCCGACAGACTTCGTACTGTCTCAAGTTATTGGGCTTTTGTAGCCTAATAACGTACGTACGTGTTTCACAGCACTTAGAAAATAAAAAGAATCGTTTAATACATAAATCCTTTCAAGAATAAAATAAACACATTAAGAGCTCTTTATGCCGCATTAATGTATATTAATAAAAATGGATCGCAAATATGCGTTGCTAAGCACAAAACTGGAGAACGGTTCGACCGATTCGGCTAATTTTTTTTAATATTTTCGTTAAGACACGAGGATGGTTCTTATGGAGAGAGAAAATGAAAAAACTTCGAGGAAAATGGTTAGAGAGACACTTTTCTTACTTTCCCGCCAAAAATCTTCATTTCCTTCCCCCACACCAACTGAAGAAAATAAAAAGTTGCGGCTAATGAAATAATATTGCAGTTATATGGCTGAATCAATCATTTAACATATGATTTAATTATCATATGATTAAATTATTTCCCCATTACTATTATGAATCAAGGTAGTTGGTATTTGCATATACAGTTTTAGACTTTATACAGATTCCCAGGTACAGTTGGAAATGTTTGAAGGGAATTCGAACGCAATTTTTATTCAGAATATCGATGACATTTGGATAAATGCGAGTACATTGTTAAAAGAAAATAGTCCGTAAAATACTCAAGTACTTCCTTCCGAAAAGTAATTCCTTTTTCTTTTTTTACTAAATATGTATTGCAAATTTATTGAAATAATTTAATTGAAAGTAAAAGGCGGTTGCTTCTCTAATTTTTGACTGAATTTAGATAGTTTTATTGAGTGCCAGTGCAAGTACTCTAATGTTTCACACATAATTGTCGTTTCTATTATCTTTAAACTATAATGCCGCGCTCAGAGGAAATAATAGTGACACACACATCCTTCGTTTCTTTTTTTCCCTTCCTTTTTTTCTGCAAGTCCTTTTTTTTCTATCTATATTTTTTTTCTTTATAACTTTTCTTCCTACAAACCCTTTTTTCCTTTTATTTATTTTTTCTTCGCTGCCTAGACTTTATTTTGAGCAGGAATAGATAAAATATCCATACAGACTAAACACCAAAAAAAATTAATAAAAAAGAATCGTTTAATATATAAATCCTTTTAAGAATAACATTAAAACATTAAGGGCTCTTAATGTCGCATTTATAAAAAAAAAGAATTTTTATCTTTAAGAACAACAAAAAAACTTTATATCAGAACACAATCGATAGCAATATTAAAAAATGAAACACCATCGAATAAAAACGAAGAAAATAATATTCACGTCCGTTGAGAAGAATGTTTTTAATCAGTATAATCAGCTGCATAAAAGCAAGTATTTTCTTTCTTTTTTAAACTTCCCGTTATCTATGAATTAAAACCAACTGACTTCGCGTATTTCTTTCTAAACAAATAATAATTTATTACTTCCTACTATCTCACTCAGTTGGTGTGGGGGAAGGAAATGAAGATTTTTGGCGGGAAAGTAAGAAAAGTGTCGTTTTAACCATTTTCCACGCAGTTTTTTAATTTTTTCTTTCCATAAGAACCATCCTCGTGTCTTAACGAAACTATTAAACAAAAAATTAGCCGAATCGGTCGAGCCGTTCTCCAGTTTTGCGCTTAGCAACGCATTTCGAGCTCCATTTTTATTATAATAGATAAAAAGATGAAAATCATCGAGATTGCTAAAAAAAAGGTGAATCTGTACTCTGGGCATGCTTTTCCCTAAACAAATGAAATCAATATTCGATTCTAAAAATTACAATTGCAGTCATAAAGTCATATATCCAATTTGATATATTTAAATCATTGCGTTTTTCAGTTATCGCATGTTTTTTAAAGTGTAGTCCGGTAGACAGAAAGCTCCTTTTCGTCTTTGATTCAAAATTTGAAAGATGTCTGCATTACAGATTTTAAATCTGTTTACTGAATTTCATCCATCTATTCGTTTTGTTGTTATCGTGTTGTATTTGAGGAGGAGGGCTTTTAATAGGTTTTATTCAAATGTTAATAGAAATGTGCAAATTTGGGTGTGAAGACCTCAATTCAAATCATACAGAAAGCGGTTTAGATATCTTTGCCTCAGACAGACATAATTCCAAAAATGTCATTTTAGAACTCCGGCTGGTCTAAAATGTGGAGACTCTTCCAAATCACGAGTTAGAATTTTTTGGCGAGTACAATATCTTTTCTATACTTCATATCCGAGAAAGTAATAATATTAATTTATTGGAAGTTATAGCAATTCGAAAGTTATCAAACTCTCACAGCCTCTTAACTGTACGAAATAAACAAACATTCACAAATGAATGCAAATGAAGCAACATCAATTACTGAATCACAAAAAAAAAAAAAAAAAAAAAAAAAGGAAGAGAAAAAAAAGAATCTACAATATGATGTTTGGAATCTTTTAAAGCCGTTAATGAAAGAAAACCTTTGATTTTTTAAATATATATATCGGAAAATCGCATGTATAGATCTCAATACGAAACTTATTTTAGATCATATGAAAAACTCCCCAAATATAAAACGAGAATTATCCCAGATTCGCAAAGTATTGTTACAGTAATGAGCGAAAGGTCCATTTATTTCAAGTTCTCGCAAAGGACCACTAGCTCGAGTAGCCAAACACTCGAGACTTTTGCCTGGATCCGAGTACATTCAAAGCGAGTCTGGACCCAGTCATAACTCGAATTTATAGATGTTATATATTGAATAAACTCCTATAGAGTCGCTCTGTTCAGGATTCTATGATTCTTTAATTAGACAGATTCGGTAAATGTTCTATATTTAATTTTTATCTACAATGTGTGACAACGTTTTTTTTTTTAAATTTTAATTTTATTGAAATAACAAACACATTATTTTCCTCACTATTCAAAAAAGTGAGCAAGGGAAATATTTTTAATGCAAATATACGTAAACGCAAGTAAATAAAATTAGCACAGAACATATCTAGTTCCTTCAGATGAGGATGGGAACACATGTGCATTGGGAGTGCCCAGATGACCACAACTGTGATGCCAAACAAAAAAAAAAAAAATAATAAATAAACAATTTACTTGCTCTGGGGAAGATTTTAGAATGTATTGTAAACCAGACTGTTTACTGCCACCATCAATCAATGTTAAGAGAGAAGGGTAATTGCAGTTATACATTAAAAAAAAATTAAATTTGCATCTGAAGAAAGATATCAAAACGGATGTTTCTGTTTAGCTTTTTTATATTTTATTTCTGAATTTTCCCTAAAATTATTTAAAGTTTAGCGCTTTATAGCTTATATCTTTGCATGTAAGATTTAGCGATTTTACAATGTACTCCAAATGGTAATCAATCACTACCAGAGTGAAAACGATAGCCCTTGTCTCCGATAATGAAACGAAACTTCCGTGAAAAAAATGTTGAAACGAAACTTACCTCGTTTCAGACGAGTGTTGTAAATAATAAATTCATTGTGAGAAGTTTGCTTTCAAAATGTATTTCTTATAAAGGAACATGTTTATAATTTTCCCACACCGAAGACATCTATCAAAATTATAATTTTGATTTGTACAATGCAAATTTAATCTAATAAAATAAACGATAATTTTTAGTTTTATGAGGATTTAATCTTTATATCTATTTCAGTTTAACTTTAAAAAAAACAAAATGAAGGAAAATTCATAGAAAGTGCTTTAAATTCAAATTTAAATGAGTATCAATATTGTTTAGTACTTTCAATACGTATGCATGCTTGTGTGTATAGGTATCCCACAAGCAGTTACTTAAAATGAGCTAATGTATTTTTTAAAGTTAACACTGCTCAAATAAGCTTCTTCTTTTTTTAAAAATAATAAGCGCTTTAGCTTAAATAAAAGGATGGGAATCATATTAATAATTTTAAAAACAGTTGCTGGTTAATTCTAAGAGAAAAAACATAGATCGGCGTCCAAAATTAAACAAATAGGCCCTCCCTTAGGCAAAATCAAAATTTTCTTTTCTGAAAAATGTTTGCAGAAATGAATGCCTTGATCTAGATAGAAACATTGATTTTCAAAATCGACAGGTTTGGAAAAGTGAAAACAATTCTTTGTGCAAGAAATTCGACATCAATAGTATTTTTCTGTTCTTATGTTACAGACTGCCATTTTTAGAATTTTTACTGGGATTATATTCGAACTAAGAAATGCATTAATTTTATCAGTGCTTATTATAAATCTTTGCTGACTAACTCAAAAAGCCAGTCCTTATATCACCTGAAAAAAATCACATATGCCTAAGTTTTAACGTAATGCAATTCTGAATTAGTTTTGAAGGTATTAATTTGAAACCAATTTTTAAGCACCTTCATTAATGCAATACCATTCTATTTTTTAAATTTAATGAACCTTAATAAATATGTTATATCTTTAGCAAAGAGAAGGTATAATTTAAAACGCTTGAAATTAAGTGAAAAACATGTTATATCCTTTGAGAATAAATTTTATTGACCACAGTTTACCCGCTTATTACACTATAATTTTATTCAGATACTTTAAAGATAAGGTTAGGTTATTCTTTTTTCAAGGGAGTGGGAATTCCTCCAAAAGAGGCTTAAATTGGAATAAAAATCATTTCCTGAAACTGATGTTCAAATCAAGAAGTCTGTTGTAGCTTTCAGAAAGCAATTATAGTCATTCTCATTGATTATAATTGCTTGGAAAGCACTCGAGAAAAAACATAATAATTAATATAAATAGGCACCAAACAATAAAAAAAACTATGGCTGTGTGTATTTATTTCTTGAGGAACAAACGAATAAAAAAAATAAATCGTACATTTTGTGAAATATCAAACTTGAGTTCAGATTTTATGTGCTCATATGAAATTGAAAATCAAAACCCATTTTGCATTATTGAGCTGAAAGAAAAATTTGAAGAATAATTTCCTTTAATTAAAACAATTTTAATAGGCTATTTGTATTTTACTTTTAAGTGTATTGTTCTGAAA
Organism: Argiope argentata; assembly: GCA_026289955.1. Taxonomy (NCBI): domain Eukaryota; kingdom Metazoa; phylum Arthropoda; class Arachnida; order Araneae; family Araneidae; genus Argiope; species Argiope argentata. The sequence continues at coordinate 25,072 of JAOUZG010017209.1, read as the reverse complement.
GTTTATTTCGTTCTTAAAGGCAAATGAACAACAAAAAATTTACTACTTCTGCTTTATTGAAATTAGTTTTTTGTCAGTTTTCATTAAAAACTATTTATATGATTCAAATGTAACAGACTTTCCTTGTTTCTTCTATTTTAAAAACACTCCTTTTAAAATACGCAACAGAAAGTTAATGTTCTTCTCAAAGGAACAAATATAATTGCGAAGGAAACCAAACCTATAGAATGTTAATTGTGTGAGACACGATAATGAGTCTATTTACTGAGATTCCTTTTTAAATTGTGAATTTATATAGTTGTATCACTGAAATCTGAATTTGAAGCCAAAACTTAAGTCTTATCATAACCTAGAAATCCAGTCACCATATTTCGTCAGTATTTTTTAATAACAAAATATGTCGCATTCAGTAATTTAAAACTGGCAAACAATTGCAGAATCCTGTCATCGAAGTAATCCACTTATGCACATTTATTTACTTCAATTTCTTTTCCATTACGAAACTGATTTTAAAAAATGCTAAAACAATTTCACTCCTTCTAAAATGATGTATTGAAAACTATTGAGATTAACGATTTTTGATACTTTTATATATCTGCAACAATTATTAAACAAGTTTGATATTCTAGAATTTGATATATCCATAGTTTTTAGTGCGAATTCTTCCAAAACTATTTCAAATTCTTTTTGGTTTATTTTACAATCTGGGTTGTAATTAGTGCGTGTGTGTGTGTGTTTAGTATAAATAATAGCTTCGCATGGTATAATATCCAAACAAATCAAGTAGTTCGAAAGGAAAGGTTTTAAATATATTTATTACTATATTTTCATTATTAAAAATTTGAATGTTGATGATAATTAGACATTGCTTGATAATTTTGAACTTTCTTTCATCCGGCTTACAAGAATGCTGCATTTCAGATAGAAGACAGTTGTCATTTGTTTCCTGCAGCCCTTTACACTTTTCGGACTTTTCGTTAATGTAGCGCCATGTTGCCACATTTTTAAGTCTACAGCGATACTTCCGATATTGATATCCATTTTATATAACTGATCATTTTCTTTTTGATATTTTGAAAACTTTAATACTGTCATTCATATTTAAAATCAAATTCAAATAACGGAGAGAAAAAAAATCTAATTCACCGAGTACCTAATCTAAAACATTCAAAAATTGTCTTGCCATTCTTAGAGAGGACTTATCAGTGAATATTTCAAAGAAAATGATCCTTAATCAGCAATTATGAATGCGAGAAATGTGCATTCTCAGAAGCCCCTCTTGATGCACGCCAAGTTTTTCAGCCAAAGGTAATTAAGTCCGAATAAACCTACAATGTGAGAGTGCAAAAGACACTTTTTAATGAGTGAAAGCAAATTTTACAATCCCAGTATACCAGCTACTTTTAATTTGTATAATATATAGTTGAGATAATATTTAATTACAGTTTAAATTCATATTATTTTAATTAAGACATTTTTAAAACTTTTAAAAATTTATTCCTAAAAAACGCAGATATATTAAAGGCTTACAGATGTGGAAAAAAGACGTAATTAATTCTGTTTTCGCCCCCTTCATAGAAACTTCATTGACTTTGAATAAATTTTTATGAACTTTAGAGGCTTTCTAAAATGCAGTGATAATTTTACTGCAAAAAGAAAATTTATACACTTTATACACAGTTGCTATAATTAATATACAGAAAAAAAGCATGCATTTAATTTGTTTGCATTGGAAAAATTTACAAATAAAAATGGAATAGTTGTTAACTTTAAAATATTTGTTCCCCTAAAAATCTGGAATAAGATTTGTGTAAATAAAAATACAGCTATTTCATTTTCTATAAATTATTAATCAAGAACTCTTTGAATTTGAAAAGAAATTATTCTTGACATTTGAGCTGTAATTGTCAATGAAGCTAAATTGAAAGAGAGAGAGAAAAAAAATATTAAATGAATTTTTCCTTTTCAGTTTTTTAATATTTATTATATGGCATTTGTCTTTAAACTTTATAAATAAACACAATAAAAAATATAAATGGAGCTCAACTCTCAATTGTTGCTATTTAAAAATAAAAATGAGACGTGCCATTGAAACGGAATCGATTTCGGAATTTTCGAACATAAATAATGCAATATTTCTATTAAAAGTTGCAATTACCTAATGAAATATTTATATGAATATTATAAATATAAATATTGGTTTGTAATATATATAATATATAAGAAATCTATGTGTAATTCAAATGCTTTCTTATGCATGGTTTGCGTATTCATACGTAAAATTGCCCTCTTACGTATTATTATTCCCTTCAGTTGTAAATTTTAAATATTCTAACTTTTATTTAATAATTTTCATTAACAAACTAAAATCTTTTTCCTAGATCAAATGTGAAGGATTATATATCCAAATACCAGTCTGTTTTAAAAACAGACCATTATACGTAGAATTAATATATTTAGCAAAATTATGTCTGGAAAAAAGAAATATGCAGTATAATGCACCTAAAAATATTAATACAGAAAAATGATGCAATGATTAAAGTAAATTATCTTAAAGTTAAAAATGTTTCATTAATTTCGTTGCTTTTTTAATGTTTATGATATTTTATTTATTCTGAAATTTTGGTACTCATCTGTATTTCTTTTATGTAATTGGCTTATCTGCGAAAGTTTTCTGAATCGATATCTAGGGATTATGTCACTTGCGCTCAGCCTCATTTGCGCTAATTCATTAGAGTGTCATTTGCGCTCACATTGTAGGTTTACTGGGTTTTAACTACCTTTAGCAGGAACACTTGGCTTGCATCTAGAGGGGTTATAGAGAATGTACATTTTTCGCAATGATAAGATTAAGTGAGATAATTGGGTCCTTATCTTCGAAATATTCGCTTTTTTTCTCACTGTAAAACTGTTAAATTTTTTTTAAGAACGCTAGGAAATTTTTGACAGTTTATATTGATTAGGGGTTAGATTAAATTTAGAGGGAAAACGTAATATATAAATCTAGATGATAGAATAAACCGAACAGTAAAAAATATTCTTCTGACAAGGATCTAAAGAGCTGCCTTATAACTTTTGCTAATATAACAAAATTGTTGTAAAATTACTTTAAAGCAATGATTAAGTGAATTTTATTTTTAAAAAATAAATAATTTGTAAATAATAATAATAATAATAATAATTGAAAAATAATTTGTAGTAATAAAATAGAATTGAAAAACTAAGTAAGAGTAAACTTGAAGAAATAAAATGCTTTTAGGCAATATGGATAATATTTTATGGACACACACACATATAATTTTTAGCAGATAAATAATAGATTTCAAGTGTTTTTCTGCAATATATTAATTAGGGAAAAAAAAATCTTTTATTCCAACACATATTTATATCAAATGCTCTTCTGAAAAGTATTTTAAATTATGTGAATATTATTTATATAATCAATACTGCTTTTATACAGAGAAATGTCTTGTAACTTCTGATAGAAAATGCATATTTTACAGAAAAAGATAAAGATATCCTAAAAAGAACATTTTCACACTCGAAATTTGAAAACTATATCTTAGATAAAATAGGTTATCTTATACTGAGGTAATTAAATTTTGAGGCTATGACAAGACATAAGTTCTGGCTTCATATTCAGATTTTAGTGATACAACTGTATAAATTATTAGTAAAAAAAAATCTAGTGTAATTGGTCAGAAAATAGAATGATTTGTGCTTTCCGCACAATTATCATTCTATAGATTTTGTTTCCTTCACCATTATAATTATTACGTTAAGAAGAAAATTTGTTTAATATTGATTACTTTAAAAGGAATATTTTCAAAATAGCATAAATAAGAAAAAAATTGTCACATTTGAATCAAAAAAATAGAATTTCACCTTTCTAAGAAATACACTTCAAAGTCGAATAAATTGTAGTTTATTAAAATTGTTTCATCGATTCAATTAAAAAAAATGGTTCCCCAAAATACATCACTAATCTCTTTAAACTCAATAATACAAAATACGTTTTGTTGTCAGAGTTCATATCAACATATAAATTCTGAACTCAAATTTGATATTTTATGAACTGTAGCGTTTCTTTTTTTTATTCGTTTATTTCTCAAGATATAAAAGCACATATTGTTTGGTGTCTTTTTATATTAGTTACTAGCCGCCTATGGCGACCAGTCGGTTCGCCAATAATAATGTCGACTAAAGGGTTAAATCATTTTTATATAACTTGGTCTCATAATAAGTTTTTCAGCAAAATGTTTTTAATCTTCAAATTTCGATAATCATGTAATTCACTTATACTATTATGTAGGCCTTAAGCAGTCCTATCTTTGAACTCCACATCTCTCTCTGATTTTCTATCAGTGCACGTAAAATTCAGTTTTAAATTAAAGTGGTGATGGAAGTGCACTTAATATAAAGAAATTTTTACTCAATCAAAGCATGTCTTTAAATATAACTGAGAACTGAAAACAGAGTAGTCCGACATTAAAGTTTTATGTTCACTACAGAAATTATAACATTATAATTTTTTTATAATATATAAGATCTCAAGGAATTATTCAGCAAAAATGTCACAGGTTAATTGAAACCTTCAGTTTTTAATTTTATTTTTAGATGTATATAAATGCTCTCAATAATAACATTTTTTAGGTTTATAAATATATTTCAAAAAATTATGGTTAAAATGCCTTTGGTCATATAGATTCATATTTGTAAAATCTTCTTCTAATAAAACTTCTAAATAAATAAATAAGCATTTCTATCTTCTTGAAATATGGCTGATTTATTCAGTTCTGAATACTGCAAGTTTAGAACAATCATCATTTTCACAGTCTAGGTCAATTATTCTAGAGTAACTTTGATTGGCTTCTTTGAGATCTTGATAAAGTGATTTAAAATCACCAGTTTCTATCGAATAGTTATATTGAAGTTTCATAGATCGATCAGCTTTGATGATTGATTTAGTTGATTGGAATGCCACTTTCTTATTTAAGGACTTATTGTCTCAAGAATATTTGTTAAATAGGATTCACAGGGCAGATGATGTATGTAAAAATTTAGAAGTCGTAATTCAGCAACATTTTTTCCCTAAATCTATAATTATATATTTCACTTGGACCAATTGCTAAGAGATTTATATCTCTCCCCAAAAAATTAAGAAATTAGATGTTGGGCTCCGATTACAGAAGATACCTTGTAGATGTTAAGCCATATTTGCCTTAAATAAAATTGTTTGGTTGGATTAGTAATATATGTATAGTAAAATATCATAGAAAACGTTTCCATCCATTTATTTTTCAAAAATATGATTTTTCATATTTGTTTCATCTTATACAGACACGTGCCGAAAATGACGTTTTTATATGCTTAATTTTAAATGAAAGTTGATTTATTTTTTCTCGTGAGAAAACATGATATTGTTTTGGTAGAAAGTTTTGATGTCTCCGAAATATGCTAGTAAAAATAGTTTTATATGCTTTTACAAATTTTCATTGTTAATTATTACGTATGCTTGTTTGAAAGAAAATGCGTTTTCAAATAGCTGACCTACTTTTACCAGTATAGCTTTAATATTATGTTACTTCGTTGAAAGAAGATGCGTTTTTATTTCGTATGATTCATTAAAATGCGGAGATGAACTACAATCACGAAGGCGAATTCTTGGATTTGCACAAAATATCTTCTTCACATAAGTAAAAGTAATTTCAAAACATGTCTTATTGTTTTAGAAATTAAAAAAAAAGAATTCAAAAATATTTTACTACTACTGATTATCAATTGCTTTTTGTTCGTCGTTTCTTTGAAATGACGTCATTTTGAAAGTTCGTTTAAGATTTCTTGCTTTTAAATAATTAATTTCACTCTCAGAAGATTATCGTTTGGTTTATAAAAATTCTTTTTCAGTTTTAACTGTCGCACTTTTGTAATATATTTTTAATTTGTATTTTTGTTTATTCGAATTCTTTAATGGAATTAATAATTTTGATAATGCAAACGATCAAGGGAAATTTATTCTTGCATTTATTGTTTAAAAAATATCACATTTACTATTTATTTCATTTCATATAATCACGTGATGAAAATTATATTTTTCTGTTTTATTTTTGGAAGTAATTAACTTTTTTAAAAAATCAGAACTTCTGAAAATGTGATGGTAACATTTTAATAAAAGCTGATTTTTTTTAGATCCTCGAGAATATAAAATTTTATTTTTATTTTATGCAAAATAAATTGTTGAAAAAAATACGCTTAAATTAAATGTTTAAAAATTCATTAAAATAGAGTTTTAATTTATATATCAAAACATTAATATCATTAAAAAGCTAATTTTTTGAGCTTTAACTTGATGCAAAAATCAATTTTGTGCTGTAATATGTTCGGAAGTTATAGTGAAAAAACGTTAAAATTTGGCTTATTTTTTATTTAATTAAAATTTTAATTAAAAATTCAAAAAAAGGGCTCCGAGGTGCACATTCCCGGCCCCCAAGGTATACATATACCAAATGTGGTAGCTGTAGGTCGAACGGTCTGGCCTGTACATCGCCAACACACATACACACACATTGGGCTTTATTATAAGTAAAGATGCTCCTTTTGCTTTAGTTTTTTTTAACTCCAATTAATGATAATGATTATAACTGTTTTCTGAGAGTAAAGATAGACCTCTTAATCTGATCATCAAATTCCGGAAATAATTTTAATCTTAACTTAAGCCCCTTAGGAGGAACCTCCCCCCCCCAAAAAAAAAAAGAATAACCTCCTAACATTTCTAATTTTAAACTGCTTAAAATCTATTTCTGCTTCGCTAAAGCCTATAACATACTTATTACCCTTCAATAAATTATTTTACAAAATAGTCTGGAATTGAATAAATTAAAGGGCATAAAAATTTATTCCAAATTAACACCTTCGCACCTATACAGAATCGCATTATCTTAATAACACTTGGACATATGTGATGGAGTTCATGTGATATAAGGACTGACTTTTTGAATTAGTCGGCCAAGATTTATCATATATCCATTAATCAAGTTAATTCATTTCTTAGTTCAGATATCATGTTATTAAAAATTAACTGAATTTATCAGTACCATACCTTATACTTTTGTTGAAAATGGGACTAAATAAAGAGCTTTTAAAAACAGAAATATGCAGAATATGAACAGAAAACTGCAAGTGATGAATTTCTTGTTAGAAGAATTATTTTCACTTTTCTAAAAGTGAAAATTTTGCTAAACATGAAATTGATGCTTCTATCTAGAAGATTTTTCGGAAAAGGAAGATTTGATTTTGCTTAAAAAACGGCATATTTGTTTGATTTTAAACACCGATCGCGTATTCTGTATGAATACCACTTATTAAAGTTGAAATATTCTTTGCACAGTCAATTTTGGACTATTGAGCTCCAGACGGACTGTTTCTAATCTAACAAAGCAGTAACTTAAAAAAACATTAAAAAATGTCATTTTTTTTCATCATATATCTGTAACTTTATTCTCGCTAGTTCTGTCCGGTTGAAATAAGGATCCTATTAATTTCTACCACAACGCCTATTAAAATGTTGGGAACTGAAAACTAAGCATAACTGCAAATTTTCTGGATGGAAGTGTGAAATTTTGTACGTATAAAGGAAAATAAAAGAAGAATTATACTAATTCACACTTAATATTATTATATATATATATATATATATATATATATATATATATATAGCAATTTTTACTCAAATGCTTACCATATTTAATAAGATTTTGTAATTGGAAGTATGTTTGGATGCAGCATTTACAAAAGAAAAAAATAATCCCTAAGTGCAACGTAATGCTTTTTAGAAAAAAAAGTGATTTTAGAAACTTTTCTGACATAGCTATGAAATAAGTCTCATCTGACGCCTTAATATTTAAACATTTACTATTGTAATTCTAATTTCGGTTACGATAAAGGTTCAATTTACATGAATCTATACTTTTAACAAGAAATTCAGGGACAAAAAAAGAAGTAGAAAAAAGAACGAATAAAATATGAAGTAACATATTTAATTTCTATCTTTCTTTCATGCTCAAATCTAGGATAAATTGAAAATCGGTATTTAGTCACTGGTAGCGCTTTTAAGAAAAATTAGACCGGAATTTACTACTTTATTACCTGCGAATAAAACTTTAACATATGATGCAGTATCTGAGAACGGAGCGTTTTTATGTAGTACATATTTAGATGCTACATTTAGATATCGTAGATAAAGTATGTTAAATCTGACTGAGCTAGAAAATGAAATAATGTTTTTCAGATTTGGAAGAATTTCTGTAATTATCAACACTTTCTAACTGAAAATATGTCTTGTTCCCCTTGAGAATTAACCAGCAGCTGTTTTTCTTTATTTTAAATATGATTCTTATAATTTATTATAGCTGAAGCGCTTATTATTTTTCAAAAAAAAAAAAATACTTATTTGAACAGTGTTAAATTTAAAAAAATACATTAACTCATTTCAAGTATCCGTTTGTATCCGTTTGTTTCAATATGTATGTATGCTTGTATGTATATATACATACAAGCATACATACATATTGAAAGAACTATCAATTTAATTTGAATTTTAAAAAAGTTTGTATGTAGTTTTCTCATTTTGTTAAATAAAATTAAGTATTTTTTAAGACATATAAAGATTAAATCCTCCTAAAACTAAAAATTATAATTCACTTTAATAGATTAAATTTGTATTACGTGCATCAAAATTATAACTTTTATAAATGTCTTCACTGTAGGAAAATTACTAAATGTTCCTTCATAATAAATTCTTAAAGCAAATTTTACTCATTCTATTTAAAACTCTTATCACTCGTTTGAAACGCGGTAAGGGTCATTAGCATTATCGTTATCAGAGACATGGAGTATCATTATCACCTTGACAGTGATTGATTACCATATGGCGCAATTGCAAAATCGCCAAATTTTACATACAAAGATAAAAGTTATAATGTGGTACCCTTTTTAAGCCTTGAGCATAAATGACACTCTCTAATGAGTTAGCACTAATGAGTGAGCGCAAGTGACACAGAACCCGATCTCTATGCCCCAAATTTTGAAGGTCATGATCACTTATGTAACTAAATTCATAAACATCCAATTATTAAAGATTCAACTAATTATTTCCATACATAAATTATTAACTTAATCACCAATAGCTTTAGAAAATTCTACAAGTTAGAATTAAAGAAATGTTTCATTCCTTTATAGCGTTTACATGTCATTCTGTTTTGAAAATTTACTCTAATCAATTGTAGAAGACATAAAGATTAATTCGTATGGCAACATATTTAGCATGACAATTTTTTAATTGGTTCATTTAATAGTTGCATTTTTGTAAAAATATACCTTTATCGTAAACTCTTTCGAAGGACTCAAATCAAACTTATAGTTAATGATATATGATTACCTTTTACTGAATATTCAATAATAATATTTGGACATTTTGTACATTAAAATAAAATTCTCAAAATTTTGTTGTGTATTAACTTCGAAAAAATATGGTATTGGATTTTTTTTTCGGTATTATTTTGTGAAAATATCAATAACTTTCAAATTCACATTTGCCTTTATTATTAATACAAATAGGGATTAAAAAATTTTCTCAAGATTCAACAGCACATTTCACTGTTTGTATTCTCTTCATCGGCCATTTTCATTAAAAAAAATTTTAACGTTTCGACTGGCTGGAATTCTACTCTTAAAGGACGTTCTTTTGGTTATTTTTGCAATACAGTTCTATGGAGTTCGTTTTTTTTTTCTCAAAATATTTTTCATGTTGTGTATAACCAAGAGTTATATGTATCGTGAAGTGTTTTAAAAATATTAATATTGTTAAATATACAAAATTATAAAGAATGAGTGGAATTGATTTGCATGCCAGGTGAAAATATAATTATAAATGCCTTTCTTAAGAAGCTTTGAAAGCCAAGGAAGACTAATGAGGGATATTGAAGGGCATTTTACCAGTAATTTCGTCGTGTTTATATACATAAAAAATTAATTTATTTTCTCTCCACCCACCTTACGTAAGGGATATACCAAACAACCTCCTATATTTTCTTGAGATTGTCATCCATCCAGAAATTAAACTCCTTATTTTAAAAACATTACTTCTAGAATGAAAAGAGGCCATTTCAGCTCTCAAGCTTTTGGCTTTACGTTGATCGCAGTTATTGATACCCTAAATTAGTGAAATACTTAATACCCATAGTAGAATGAAGCTATAAATTAAGAAGCAGTTGCACACGTTCATTTAGAATTATTGCTATTTTTACAAAACATTACGGAAAAATATCATAAGGTTACAATACTTCAGTTACTAAGTATTGTATTCCATAAGTTTTGAAGATTGCATTGTATAAAAATGAAACTTGTTCAATTTAGCATGAGAAATACACTTTTGTTTCCAACAACGAAAATCATATCTTTATAATTGTAGTTTCTAAATGTATAACTATGCCCAATTAACTTATATTACTTAGAAATTATTAAGTAGATCATAATATATTAGAAATATCTTCCAGTCATTATTGTAACAATTAAAGAAATTTGCATTGCTTAAATTGCGTCGAAGCTTTTAATGGCAATCACATGATGATAAATTTACTTAATAATACTGAAAGCTATTGATATTTTCACAAAATAATACTGAAAAAAAATATCATGCCTTATTTTTCTTAAGTTAAATAATAAGTTTTTTAAAAAAAAGTTTATTTTAATTTATAAAATGTTTAAATATTATTATTGAATGCCCAATGAAAGCTGCCCAAAAGGTATAATTACATTTTTTGACAAAAAAAGTGGTATCAAAGATTACTATACATTATATCAAAATTTTTATTATTCTAAATCTTGAAATCTAAGCGCGAAGAGAAAAGAAGACAGATTCTAGAGTTAAATATGAGCTATGTAACACAGTGAAATTATATCTTCCTGTGGCATTGCTCTTTTCGATGTACTAAAAGCATTAAAAAAATATTCAAAATAAATAAATTCAAAACCAAATACTTACCTGTGTTGTCCGGTTCATCTGTAGCATGTCTGTGGCTGAAGAGGTTCTGAGAAGCCAGTCCTTGCATGAATCCACCCAGATGCACCGCTGACTTCGAAATGTCCACGACCGAGGGAAGAAGCGAGAGATATCTGTCGAAGGTCACGGACGAAGACCTTTTACTCTGGCCAGTAGCCGTTACTCTGACCGCAAGGGAAAGAAAACTGAGCAGCTGTTTTCAGTAAGGTATTGGTTACACGGGGGACGCAGACGGGGAACACATGTGCCAGATAACAAAGCATTCGTGGGGATATTAGTTTGTATCCTGAAGCGTTCGTTATCTAGAGATAAGAGATCTGGAATGCCCACATTAGGCATAAAAAAGAAAAGCTGATTATATAAATAATATTTAAATAAGTACAAATATAAATTATTCGTATATTGGTTATATTAAATAACTTCTTGTAATGTACTTCTCAAATTTATTTTTATAATTTACGATAAGGTATTCATTAATTTATTTTTTAAGGAAATCAAGAATTTCATTGAAGGAATAATTAATGCTATCATAGGGATTAAGACAATAATAAATATTTTGAAATTAAAAAGCATTTGAAAAATGCAGAACGGATTACTTGAAACTCACTACTCTATAAACAGAATAGACTTTTTAACGAATCTAGTTAAAATATAATTTCTAATAAGATATTGATCAACCCTCTTTAACCACAATATATAATCGATAAACATAAAATCTGGTTTTATTAATCGTTTATTACGCAAGCAATAAAATTAATATAATATTTCTTCTGAAAAAAAAACCACGAATTTTCTTCCTCATTAAGACTTATTACTGTTAAATAGTATAGTGTGACATTTCCGAAAGAAATTGACGCGATTGATTAAGAATAATTGCGATCAGTTATTTTTTTTTTTCATGCCCTGTATGATATATAATAACTATAACTATTTTCTACTAACATTGCTGATGTTTTTTTACTTCTGCTTATTGGTTATATCTTGAAAAGGGATTAATTTTGAATGAGGGACTATGAGGCTAGCTATTTTTTTATTTTCTTACAAGATAATGCAGATTCGAGTGAATCGAAGACATTAAATCCATTGGAAATCATTCATATTTGTGTAGGAAATTGATTATGAGAAGCAAATTTATATTAATTTTATATAATAAAAATATGAAAACCCACGTAGGGAGATTCTGAAAATGGGAATAAGAAACCTCTAGTATGGTGATTGGTTCTCCCTTCCATGAGGGATAAGTAAAACGTGGAGACGAGCTTCTACATCGATGGCGAGATGTGCTTCCATGGGGAAGGTAATACCGTTGCCAGTGATAGGGTTGAGGACTAAGTTGTAATTCGCGCCTCAAGGTTGTCATGATGACTGTCATACATTTACCCTGTTGCTGCGGCAGAGCGGGGGTAAGCCAGTCTTTGAGATTATTGTCAATATAATCCCACGGAAAGGCCCACTGAAAGCACTGATGGAAAGTTACTGCTATGATTTACCGATTCCTATTGAACACAGAGCCAGCATGGGGTTGAGTTACCTAAACTCCAATGATGGGTTTTACCTTTTACGAAAGAGATAACCATTAGGTTTCAACCTTAATTCTTCCTTCAACACTGTTTCGATGCAGTTTGTTTAATATAATCTTCTCCTTCTAATTTTGTGCAGCCGATCATCCACTGAAAGACCCAGTATCGACAAGATTTATTCAATTTAGCCTGCATGCCTTGAGGTAGGGAATTGTAAAATTATATGACCGACAACAACAGCACCCTATGTTTCCCAAAAGTTAAATGGCCAATGATTATCAAAATGCTGCCTGAACTAAAATGGTCATATTCAAAATTTTATTATTTGGTTGCAAAAGATAGAAACGCTTTTTTTTTTCCGTTTTCATCTAAATGTTGGAGCGTCAGGAATATTTCTGAGAATATGTTTATTTAGAAACAAAGGATTTTATAAAATTTAAACTTCATAAATTTTTGAAGTATATGTACTAACCGAAACTAAATAAAATATTATTTGAGCTATTAAATCGTTTCGAAAGAAAAACTAAAAATCGAATTTTATGAGGAATCAGATATATATTTATATATTAATTCTTTGAGAAAACAATTTTACATGGCATAAATTCTGAAAATTATTCTAAATTATGCATAAGACTTCAATACCGAACGTCTTCGGTTTCTGTACTTATATTTTTTTTAATGTACATTTAAAAAATGTGTTCGTATTTATTGAAGTTTATTCATTTCCATTTTAATTTAAAGTTCAAAATTTACGAGAGCTGACAGAAAATCAGATATATCGGATACAGAACGACTTAAGGCAACTAAAATAGTTCGAGTTGCATGAATATCAGTTTGAAGCTTAAAAACATTTTGAAGATGAAGCTTTTGAAAAGACCAAATTGCATAAAATGTTTCATTGAAAATTTTTGACGAGCATTAATCTGTGAGAACTACATGGTAGTCAAATTCGGCCAGTAATGAATGAAAATCCGTAAATGATATATAATATTGCATTCCTCTGTTGCAAGTGGAACAAACATTCACTTTATAAAGTTAAAAATTTTTCAATAATTGTAATTTTATTTGGAATTATGTGGTATCAAAATAAAAATTAATTTAATCGGAAAAGTTCTTAAAGTCATTTGGCTTAACGAACTTTTAACAGTTGAATGTACAGCCCAAAAGCATTGATTTCTATTTAATTAAAAATATGTTACAAGAAAATCGTGCTGAAATAATGATATAATTCCCATTTATCATGTTAGTTTTTTATTTACAGCTAATTCATTGATTGAAGCCTTTTATGATAATCAGTGCCTTTACTTACAAAAATATATTGATAGTAAAATTAAAAATTATATTAATACAATTAATGCGTTGAAAAATCAGATGTGGCTTACACTTAATATATGAAAGGAAAAGTAAAAATATAGGAGCAGTTACTTATATTTACCAATTTTAAACCACAAACTTGCTACCATCCTCCGGAGGGCACACAAAAAAACTTGTGATACCGTACCCCCGCAACAGCAATACAGGTGGGAACTAATTGAGTACTCAGGGCCAATCCATCCTAGGAAGTATATCTCTTCATTGAGCCCCCCACCTGTTTGTGTACCCACAAGGGTGGCGAAAACCAAATCGCCATGCTGGAAGTTTTTCATCCTCAATTACGAAGTGCCTACCCTCGGGACTATACCATTTTGAAAAATCAGGGTATCTTACCTTACTGTGGATGGTTAGGATGTCGCCCATGAGTTTACTTTTCGTATCACCAAATCTAACCTATACTAATCTCCAGGCAACAATCTCTGGTAAACTCTGCGTGAAGCTAAACGCGCAGTGGCACATTTTTTCTTATGGCTTACTAAAACATGTATTTGTTATTGGATATATCATTACATAGTGCGGACAATGCCAATGATGTGTTTGTGCGTTGTGGTGGTGGGGTGTTCTTGGGAAGCCCCGATTAGTACCCTCGACGGTCTTTAAACTTCCACTGAACTGGAATGATAAATATGAGACAAACCAATAATGTTGAACATAAGATTTTTAAAATTTAGTTTATGTCCCTGTTAGTTAAAATTAAGTTTACGTTGTTCCTGCGTCTAGTTACTGTTACTTCGACTTCCTTTTCCCACTATCTGAAGGGAGAGGGAGTTTACCGATTCGACTATTATGTTCGTTCTAACGGTGCTACGGTTACTATGTGTGTGGAGGGGGTGCTCTTTCTTTTTAACGCTTCCCCGAAATTTTTGCCTGTCTGAATGGCTTTTATTTTCGTGACCTTGGGTAGATTGGGCACACTCTGTAATCTGCTGTGTGCGGTCCACGACAGTTGACACACTTTACTGTCGTATGAATTTCCTATTTATTGGGGCATTCTTTAGATTCATGGCTACCTGCTCAAATTACGCACTTCGGATTTAGATTGCTTCTCTTAGATCCGTGGTCTCATAACTGGCAATTTTATCATGGGTGGTTTTGTTTGGTTACACATTTTTCTACACGTAACGAAAGGGACGAGCGTGTATCTAATAAAAAAAATTCTGAATGTTGTCTGATCTATATGAAAAAATTTGTTTAATGGGAAGGGGTTCTCTTATATTAGTTTTTAAAAACTGGTTAACTTTATCTGCATGGTAACTTTTTTCGGTGGGTTCGAATTTCATTCCTTCTATGTCCAGGTTAATTAGTAACCATTTAATTACTTTTATTGACTTTTCAGCATTGTCCGCTGTCACAAAATATTCTTTATTTTGTTCGTCAAGGTAATTAGTTCATTCGAGTTCATCATCGGGTCATTCCGCACATAATTTAATAAACTCTCTAGCCTCCTTTGTCTTACATTTGATGTTATGCGCGGTATTTAATTATTTTCCTATATTTCTCCGCTCTGCGTAACATTGGGAGGGGGGGTATTTTAAGTTTTATTTCCACGTCATGGGATGTGTCGCCAACTTTAGGTTCGTTGAGTACATTGTATTTATTTTGAATTTTAAGAGGCTGCAGGTTTTTATATCGCACAAACTCTTTATTGGTCCCATAGCGGAGTTTTCTGTTCTGGTTGAAATTCCTCTTTTACATTAATTTCATTTTTTTTTAGGTTAACTACCTCCTCCACAATAATTATTTCTTCTTCCATTTTTTTTTTTTCAGATCCTTCCTCCGTAAGGGTAACATTTCAGTTTTACTTTTCATGTATTTTTATGGGCATCCAGCTTGCATTCATCCTGCATATTAATTTTAATTTTATCCATGTTATTTCTCTTATCGCTAATGTAATTTTTTACATTAAAACTTTTCAAATAAAATACTTTTTTTTTTTTTTTTGCAAAATAGTAAGCACTTTGGATAAAATAAATTAAAAGAATCATGTTCATAATTTTAAAAAATAGCTGCTGGTTAATTATCAGGGGAAAAAATATTTTTTCAATTAAAAAGCGTTGATAATTACTGAAATTCCTTCAAATCTGAAATACATTACTTTATTTCCTTGCTTATTTACTGTCAGGCTTAACTATTGTTTATCTAAGTAAGAATTGATTTTTAAAAAATATATTTCTTCTTTTGTAAAATATGCATTCTCTATCAGACATCATAAGACATTTCTCTGTATTAAAGCAGTATTGATTATGTGAATAACATTCACATGATTTAAAATATTTTTTCAAAAGGACACTTTATATAAATATGTATTGAAATAAACCTTGTCCCCCCCCAATTAATGTATTGCATAAAAAAAACGCAAAACACACACACACCTTGAAATCTACTATTTATCTGCTGAAAATTATATATAATTAGCAGAACCCCATAATCAAATTAATTCATTTCTGTACCTTTTTTTTCTTTAATTTGTTTTGCATTACGAATCTGATTTAAATAAATAATGTAATTTTATTTCTACTAAAATGACATAAAACTTGAGTACTAGCAAGTTTAAAAACATAAAATGACATGAAAACTATCGAGATTCAAAAATTTTGACACTTTTATATCTACAACAATTATTATTATAAAATTTTTATACACCTATAGTTTTTAACGCTCAGTTTTCAAACACTATTTCAAATTCCTTCCAGCTATATTACAAATATTTGACAAATTGACAATTATTATTGAGACGCTATTTTAAAATTTGATGTATCTACAATTTTTAGGGACAATTTTTAAAAGATTATTTAATTATATTTGCCCATATTACAATCACGGTGGATATTAAATGATTTATCTATATTTAGTATAAATTATAGCTTTGCATAATATAATATTCAAACAAATTAAGTAGTTCTAAGGGAAGGCTAAAAATGCAATAATTATTTTATTTTCATTTTTAAACATTTCAAATATAGATGGTAATTTGGACATTTGCTTGTCTTACATTTAAATGAGGGAGATCAAACTTTGTTTCACATTCTGCTGAAGATAATTTTATTCAAAGTACAGAAACTATTATGTAATTATTCACTTTATTTGATGTCTCTCTATATGGAGCCTTTTTCATAGCTAAAATATTTATTGGCTCTTTTTAAAAGAAGGACCCTGATTGTAAACTAGGACCTGAAATAATCTTGGAAAAATTGGTACCAAAAAATGTTGGTTTATCAAATTTCTATAATATAAAATCATCAAAAATAGTTAGAATGCATCATTTTAGAAGGAGTAAAATTGTCTTAACATTTATTTAGATCAGATTCGTTATTTAGATCAGAAATTAAAGTTTAAAAAAATTATGAATGGTTGACTTCTGTCATGCTATTTTGGCAATTATCTATCAGTTTTAAATTAGTTAATTGTTTAATTTGTTACTTAAAAAATGCTGTCAAAAATAAGGTTAAAAAATATTCTGACAGTGAAAGCTTTTATTATGTCGAAAGTCAATTTGATATTTAAATAAGAGGTCAAATAAACTCACTTATTCTTTTTCAAAGAGCAATTATTTATATTTTGTGCAATGATATATGATTAATGTTATATATATATATTTATTTACTACAAATAAATCATAGATTTCAAAAATTCTTCTGCCTTTTTTATTCAATATATTAGTTAGGCAAAAAACCCACCTTTGTTTGATTCAACTCACCTTTACGTCAAATATTTTTTTTAACATATTTTATATCTTTTGAATTCTATACATTCTGAATCATGTAAAAGCAATATTTACTTAATAGTTAGGGATTTCATGCACAGAAAGGTTTTATAATGTCTGATAGAGAATGTATATTTTACAGAAAAGGTAAAGAAAATAATGTCTGAAAAGGACGTTTTACACATATGAAATTTGAAAATTATGTATTAGATAAGATAGGTTATCTAATACATAAAAAAATTAATTTTTAGGCTATGACGAAACTTCAATTCTGACTTCAAATATAGATTTCAGTGATACAGCAATATAATTTTTTTTAAATATATATTTTTGGTCCTGTAATTTGTTAGTAAATAGAATGATTAGCGAATTCCACCCAATTATCATCCTATAGATTTGGTTTCCTTTGCAATTATTTTTATTGCGTTAAGAAGAATATTGGCTTGTTGTTGCTTACTTTAAAAGGACTATTTTTAAAATGGTAGAAATAAGGAAAGTCTGTCATATTTCAGTCACCTGAACAGTTTTTAATGAACACTGACAGAAAACTGATTTCAATAGAGCAAAAGCAACAAAATTTTTGTAGTTATTTGCCAATCCTCTCAATTCCAGCCGGGTGGTTGGGCCGCTTCCAGCATTTTTCTATAGCCCCCAAGAAGGTCGGTTTCGAGCACATGCTTCCGTTTTCGGGGAAGTGGATATTAAAAGCGGTTATAGTGTTACGCACCACAGGAGGTCCGTGCTATCTCCTGGTGATTGTAGTTTTTTCGCAGATTATCCTGTGCAATAAGGCGGTAGGGGAGGGGAGGGATTCACAAAGCAGGTTGTTTGCACATACGTTGCTTTTTGAAAGGATTTTATTTGCATTTGCTGTTACCGCAAATCGGAAATATTTTATGTCTATTCATAAAAGAAATTTCCACTGAAGTTCTCTGTTAACGATGAATGATATGTAAGGATTCCGACACGTGATTTATTTCTTGGATAAGCGTCAGAGGCTCCTTTCAAATATTAAGACTATCGTAAAGATATAAAGACAAACTATTGCATTGACTTTGTGGCCAATTTACGCAGAAATTATCTTTCAAAACGAGTAGCAACACTTGTTACTGTGGAGGGCAGTCATTTTATATTTCTAACTTCTTATTTTATCATCAAAAGGCCGTCGGAATTTTCGATGCCGAGTGCAAACTACGTCTTTCAAATAGCATTGAAGGGGGGGGGACGGGAGCTTTCTTTTTTCCCTCCTTCATAGAGTGAGATAAGTTATATAAATGAAGAATTACTTGTTCGAATGCCATTCTGCAAATTTTTCTTCAGTTGTGAATTTCTACTCTTTAGTTTACATATTATGAATCGTTTTTTATCATCAGAGTAATTTTTTTTTATTTAAACGTTTATTATTTCTTCATTATTAATGAAGAACTAACTGATGAAGAAATTAAAACAATTTTACTTGCTACTGATGAAACGACAATGATCTATTAATCAAAGATGATGGTTGACCAAAAAATAATGTTTTAGCTATTTTATAGTTCATTTTCTCGAATTTCATTTATTTTTCTTATTTCATCATAAAATGAAATTGTAAAATCATCCCATCTATTTCTTGAATTATTTTGATGTACCAAAAAATTAAGCAGTAAAATATGGCATATTATCTACTATTGACAAATAGTTGATTGAATAACATTTTAACAGTTTAATAAAGATAAGATGAAAAATAAAGATTTTTTTTTGTGCGTATATATTTGTCCAAACTTTTATTTCAATGATTGAAAAGTGATTTACTAAAAAATTACGCGTGGTTCACTCATACGTAAATTTGTATAAACTTAATATTCGTTCAAATATTCATTTTTTTCCCATTATAATAAGATTTTGTCACAACAATACTATAGAAAACTTAAATATCATTTAAAAATCAAAAATTAACCTTGAAAAATTTAGCATAACGGTTTGTACTAAAAAAGTAATATTTATGATGAATTAAAGTAAAATGTTCAGGCTGGAAACTGAAGGAATGTGTTTGCGAAATATATTTCACCGAGTAGTTTTTCTCGGATGTTATTGAAAAATTTCTTTTATATCAGTATTAAATAAGGTTTTGAAAACATGTTTTCTCATTTATCGAATTGCTTTGATAGATGAGATTATATAACGTTTGACGTAATGTAATCTCTTGGTTTGACAAAAATTTTAAAAGATAGTAAAAATTAGTTACAAAATAAAAATACTTTTGGAATGTATATTTATCTCATACTCTTTTTCGACGATTTATCTAAAAACAAGAATGTATAAACTTTTGGAAACAAAATATGAAAACTTCTTTAAAATATTAATTAAAGATCTAAAAAATCTCTTAGCATTACGATGGAAAATTCGCTTCTAAAATTTAATGGGAATAACAGTTTATATTTAAAAAGTGTAATGCTGGAGGCAATAAATAAAAGAATTCTTAGCTGAGTGCTAAAAAAACGTATTATTTTTTTAAATATCTTTCAAAAGGTGCTGTTTTCACAATTTTTGTTTATTCAAATGATGTTTTTATTTCAATATTAAATGAATATTTAAAACATTATCTTGTCTATTACTGAATTGCATTGACATCTATACCATGTAAAAAATATTCTAATTGCATTCATGTATACAATAAATATGTCATATACTATTACGATGTCAAATAAATTACATTCTAATATATGAAGTATTGTTTAATTTTGCCAAAAAAAAGTTGAATTAATATTTTAAAAGTATATTGGGAAAAATTAAACACACACAAAAAGATTTTTTTTCCAATTAATTTTATTGCCAATTTTTATTTCATTGGTTTCGAAATCTTATATAATTTTTTTTAAATCTATTTTCTAAATAATATTATAAAAAAATGTTGAAAAAAATACTCTCAAAAGTCATGTACGAAACGTTCCACGCTAAAAAACGTCAATACATTACAACACTTCGGCTGGTAGAAAATGCAACTCCTTGTCGGAAACCAGTAAAGCCATTGCTCAATGTAGAAGGGTGACAGATTTATTACTTCAGATCCCGGGAAGTAACTGCCCCTCGGCTAGGAAGACTTTTTTTTTTCTTTTTTTTTTTTTTTTTTTGAAGAATTATCCAGACACATGCCGAGAAAGTCTGGATGATAAAGGGAGTGCCACTTGAAAAGAGCTTGGATATTCAAGTGTTAAAAAAAAGAAAAAACTGACTAAGAAATACTCTCTAAAGCAGAATAAATCATAGCCGTAACTGAATCTATCGACACCGTTCTGTATACTTTTGAAGAAAATAAGAACAACTAAAGAGGTTCTAAAATCAGAAATTTGCAACATATGGAATGAAAATGTTGATTTCTTGTACAAAAAATCCTTTTCATTTTTCCAAAAGTGGCAATTTTAAAAATTAATGTTTCTATCTAGATCAAAGCAACATCCGCCTCGACAAACAGCATTTTTCAAATGAGAAAATTTTGATTTTCCCGCAGGAAGGACCTATTTGTTTGATTTTACAAGTCGATTTTGTATTTTGTCTGAAAGACAGTAATTACATTGAAATATTCTCTAAACCGTCAATTTCGGAATGTTGACTGAGTATTTGCAATTTAGCGAAAGGGTACCTAAAAAACGAGGCAAAATGTTAAAAATTTTTTATCACATATATGACCATTCTCAACATTTCTCTCAGGATGAAGTAAGGATCCTGCAATTTTTAATCACTATATCACACAGTCTATTAAAATGTTGGGAAGTGAAAACGGAATTGCTAGAAACGAAATTTAGGACTAGGGAAGAATTACGATTACGTACAAAATAAATCACAGTCATATCCAAAAGTTCGATTTTAAAGAAAATCTTTTCTTGATGAGCATTCCAGATGCCTCTCAAACGTCTTAAATGTGCAATTTCTTTTCTCTTCTTCATAAAAACGATGATGCAACTGCCTCTCTAGGAAAATGAACAACATTATGCGCGAATACCAAATTTTTTTTAAAACCATAATGATAGGACTATGTACTGGTTCCGTTCTGAAATAAATGCTTTCTTTCGCATTTGTAGCCAGTCCTCCGAAATTCAAAACTAAGCATATCCCTGCAATTTCATTTTTCTCGACATAAATGTGAAATTTTGTAAGTATAGATGAAAATAAGAGAGAATTCGTACTAATTCACACCTGAAGTTATGGTGGAAGTGTAAAAATTTAATTTTTTCAATTCTCTTACAATTGCCTACATTATTAAACGAAATTTTGTAATTGGAAGTACTTGTAAGTGCGGTTTTTTAAAAATACTAGTTCCTAAGTGCAACCACCTCATGATTTTTGGGGAAAAAATGATTTCAGAAACCATGATTGCATAGCTGTGAAATTGGTCTTATCCTACTGCCTAATATTTAAATATTTACTTTTATCATTGCAATTTTGATTACGGTAAAGGTACAATCTATGGCAAGAAAATCAAGGAAGGGGAAAAGAAAAGAGAAAGAACGAATAAAATATAATAATATAATATATTTCATTTCTAACTTTCTTTTGTTAACAGATTTAGAACAAATTAAAAATTGTTATTAAATCATTAAACCCTATTTTATCCATTTTACGCCCAGTTTTTATTTTATAAAATTAATGCTACAAATAATCTCAAAAATGCCTTATTAAATCAATGAGGCCCTTCTCTCGACCCCCGCCCGTCGAGAGATTGAGCAGTAATTCATGGCATATTTTTCGTTTAGAAAATTCTTGACTGGCAGAATTTGTGGGTCAAAATAATTAAATAAAGTATCCAATATATCGATTCTGCCATTTCAAGTTTGTACAAAAGATCGAGATTTCTCGATATGTCACAAAGTTTATTTGCCTCTTTCAATCCATTTTCACCATATACTGCGAAATAAAACTTAGGTTTAATCTCAAAAATTAGTAAATGGATCAATTTTGCTAATTTTTTTACCGTTGGTTTCGCCATTTTGCAGACTCAGCTAACCAACTCCAAGATGTTGCCATTGATTTAAAATAATATTTTCATTTAATTGGAAAAGATGTATTTAATCAAGCTTAATCAACATGACCTGTTAATATCATCAATATGAGCACCTAGCGCACTTGATAAATGGAAGGAAACTGCTATATTTTTTATAAAATTTCAGCCGGCATCCTGGCACAGAGGTAGGACGTTATTTTCGTGATCTGGGGGTTTCGGTTTCGAGTCCCGGTTATGGCATGGTTGTTCTTTTGTGTACTATCTCTGAGGCTTGTAAATGTGCCCCACTGTAAAAAGGGGCTGTGCAAGCGAATGTGATGAGTGTGTAGCTAAGTCGTATCCTTGGCCCTAGTTGGTGTTACTTCAAAAAAGCAAGAGATGCTCATTCGGCTTAAAGTCACAGACGGCCGTAAGGCGCTAGTCCACGGAAAGTGCCTTTGGTAACAACAGAATAAATTTTCAGATTGATTGTGCATTTAGATCTGTTTTGATGTCATTGTTTCAGACAAATCAAAGCACATCGCAATTTAAAACTTCGCTCTACTGTGTTTTCAGTTTGATGATGTACAATTATACTTTGATTCTGTAAATTGGAGTAGCGTTTTACAAATGGGTCGTAGGATTGATTTGGAGAGATGCGAGTTCTTTTATTTATTGGAAGTTTGAAATTGTTGTTAATGCTGTGCTTAATAAAGTGCTGCTTTAGGTCAAAATAATTTGTCCAAGTTTAATTATTTTGACCATTCTTTGGAATTGGGCAAATAAGGAGTAATCTTTTCGGATTCTGAATTGATACGGAATCATTTATCTTCGATTTCATTTCTGAACGTACTATAGATTATTATTTTTTTCTTCGTAATTTTGCTGATGAAGTGGGGCAAGATAAAGATTTTTTTTTCTCCTTTAAAAATAGGCACAATAACAGTAGTTCCCTGTAAATTTGAGGATTGCTGATGTTTTAGGAATGCATTTATTAGTTTTGTAGCTCTAAAGACAATCACCCTGGAACACCAGAATAAAATAATCCATGATGACCTCCACATTGAACCTCTTTTGCAATTTCTCAAAAGAACATAAATTAATTCTTCAAAAAAATACCACAGATTCGCAACGAGTTACTTCAGTTGTCAGCAAATGATCCTGCTCTATTCAGCTCTTGAAATAGACCTAGGGCTGTAAATGATTAAATGTCCGTCCGTGAAATGATAGAGAATTTACTGACTCTGTTATCAATTTGGTGGATTAAACTTTTTCAAAATTATTCAAGTTTCGGTTTTAGATAGCTACGAAGAGGTACACGAGTGAAGTTTTGGATTTTTTTTTTCTAAAATTACTAAGCAAAATAGTTAAATTAGTCCCTATGGTAAAAGGCACGTGCACTCTAAATCCACTAAAGTTCTCTATTATCGCATACATAATCAAAACCTTATATTTTCTATTAATAATTATCACACAATGATTAATTTAATAATTATACCAAATATCATGACATTAGAGTTGTATGCGCTTCTCTAAACGAGTTTCAATAGATGTTGATCTTTCTCTCAACTTACGAATTGCAGTTGCCACTCCAAAATATGATTCGGTGGTGCCCGTGACCTCTTTGACGCAACGCTGAAGTCCCAAACATCATGACGTAGCCTTTGCCGCTCCCTCGGTCAAAAATTTACGAGTTCACCTATTTGAATCCTCTTTTTCACAGATGTGTAAAAGCCGGAGCCTGGTTTATGTTTCCAGTGTACAAACAAGGAATTCCTCCATTTGTCTTACATGTGGGGACCTGTCACTGCTTCAGAGCGGAGTTCTTTACGCTAGAAAGGCACATGTTTTACTGAGGAGAAAAGACCCTCAGAAAAGTATATTTATCTTTTTCTAACATCAAAATATACATGAAAAATATGGATTTTTCTGAATCACAGAACAATATATACATATATCTAACATTAAGACACCAAAAGAAAAAAAAGCATAAACAATTGCCACGAATTGATTTTAAAATATGTGATACTCTTCAAAAAAATATTTAATCTTCTTTTTTAAAGCTGTAATTCTTATGAACTATATAGAATGCTTTTAAAATTTCTAATGTTATTAAAAATTAATAATAGCAATTTAAAAAAATATTTTTTCCAAAGAAAAAAAGAAATTCCAAAGTTTTATTTCCTTCTCAAAAAACAATTAGTTTAGATCATTATTATGAGAATACGACAGATAAGAAATTTTACGAAAAAACTTATAACTGAATAATTAAATTTTTAACATTTTATATAACATGAGATAGCATCTTTAATATCGATTTATAATTCACATATTTAAAGGGACTAATACTTCAGAATTTGAAGAATGGCTCATTTCATTGCTTAAAGCAATTTATGGAGCTTAATTGCTTGACAGGTTCCATCTTGAAACTAAATATCTCTTACAAGGAAAAGAAACTT
>JAOUZG010017192.1:20010-33156 GCA_026289955.1 Argiope argentata | reverse complement strand
AATAACCCTAAAAGCGATAAATCGCCACTTTTCTACCTGTGCATTCTGAGGCTTCAAAACCCTCAAGTTCTCACATGATAATATACATATATCGCAACAAATAACTCTGTTACAAAATAAAAATGAAATTAATGAAAGAAGTTCTTGCACAAAATAAACAAAAAATTAATGATATAAAGAACATTCACTAATTGAAAACTTTGGCATAAAAATCCTTCAATAAAATAAAATTTATGAAACCCCCTTTTTTTTCACGCAGGTACCCTCTCAAGTGGAAATGTTGATCATCGCATCGTTTTAGTATTCATGAATTTCGACGAGAACAAGAGCGTTTATCTCGATGAAAATATCGAACGGCACGCTCCGTCGATGCCATTGGAGGAGAGAGAAGCCATAAAAAAAGATGCAGAATTTAGGGTGAGTCCTTAATCCTGAAAATTATGCAAACTGTACCAGCGTATGCATGATTATGGAGGGAAAAAAACTGCCATCTTATTAAGATTGGGAATCCATAAAAATACAACCATGTACTTCAAGTTTTTTTCCCAGCAAAATATTTGCAAGGCTGTATAAATGTGTATAAGGGATTAAAATAATAACTTCGAGAATTTAATATTGAACATACTTTTGTTGGATATTAAATTCTCAAAATAGTTGGAAATTTGGTTAATTTATTAAAATTAATCAACAAATTTACCAAATATATAATGGATGTAATATATACAATAGATATCTTATTAAATCAAAAGTTTTTTAGTTTTAAAATGTTTATATTCAAATTAAAAACTTACTTATTTACTATGTTTACGAGAAATTATTTGCTTAATACATGTAGGAAAGGGTGTCTAAGGGTTGCTAAGTTAATATTGAAAATAGAAAACGACAAGTCTAAACAAACAATTAATTTATTTAGCCAAAATACAAATTAACACTAAACAAAAATCACAAAGTTTAACTTATTTACAAAGGTGAAAAGAAAAAGATTTTACTTAAAAGATAGCAGAGCATTGTTTCTATTAAAGGTGGGGACACCACTAGCCCTAATTTTAGGCCTAGTGCATCCGTTTAATGGAGAACAAATTAAACGAACCTCACCCTTTCACATTACGAATGACGACTCTCCGAAGAGAGAAGTTCCTTAAGTAGCAAAGCCGATACTCTGAAGTCACTAACAGATGACGTATGAATTGAAATGATTGGCGTCTCCATCTTTTACAATAATTAGGAATTAACAACTAAATCGATATGTAGAGAGTTATATTTTCACGAGTTTCGAAAACATTTAAAATTATTTATCTTAATTAATTGGAGATTATTTAGAGTTCTCAATATTAATTCCCCCATACATTTATAAAATAATTAATTGTCTTCAAATTAAAGATATAAAAAAACAAATATCAGTAATTAAATTATCTTAAACCAATTGGAAACTATCTATATCTTTACAGGAGGAAAAAATCTTTTCGGCAAGCTTGGAGGCAAAAACACATTCCTTACTATCTAATTTAATATTTCCAAAATCTTTGCAATTTTTAGGTAAAAACAATGAAACGATGCATATTGAAAAGATCATACATAATAACTTAATCTGTAACGAATAATTCACCCTTTATTATAAAAATATTTAATGTATATTAAATCTTTATTATAATGTATATTGTATTATATATAGGTTTAATGTTTTTTACATAACTAGCCACCTTTGACGACCAGTTTGTTCGCCCAAATTATTGATTTTCTTTAAGCTGTTAAGCAATTAATATGGAATGCTACATTTTGAATTTCACTTTGTAAATTAATTCGACTGAGGGACATGATTTTAATTGAAACAGTGCTTTATACAAATTACTATGAGTGCTAATTAAAAATTGTGTATTCTATGATATAAAAACAGAAGTAAAAATCCTACTTAAGAATTAATGCCCAAAGAAAGCAATTTTTTAGGATGGTCATAAAATAACTTTTCCTATTTGGAGACATCTGAATCTAAAACTAATAAACGAAATGAAATCAAATTTCGTTAGAAATGAATTCCTCAAAAAAAAAACGTACTGTAATAAATGACACATAGTATAAAGCTAGTGATAAATAATCTTCTATTAATCAATATCAGAGCCCCCTAGGGTATGTTCAACATTTTCAGAGCACTGACCTTTCGTGTACACATGTTATTGCATCAGTGACTTATGGTACATTTTTAGAGGAATTTATTTCTTCTATATTTTTTACAATCTACGTATGAATTTCAATTTTATTCTTTTTATTAATTTTGACTTCAGATGCCACCAAATATGGAAACTTATATTTTGCGTTTTTCGTTGTCCTTTAGCACACTTTTTTTTAAATAAAAGAATTATATTTTATATTATGCTCAGTTATTGATATAACATTCTTTTCAAGGGAATCCTTCTTTGGTTGGTTGATTTAAGTTTAATGGTGCAAGAGCCAAAATTAAGCTATACTGCATCACTCATATGGTTTGAGATGATTACCACGTAAGAAGTTAAAGTTCAAATAAATAAAGCACATTAAAAATCAGTTCAGTAAAACAACAGTCATCAAAACTTGAGAGGTGAGCTAGGTAAAACAAGTGAATTATTGAAAAATATCTATATAAAATAATAAAACCCAATAGCCTTTAAAGAGTTAAAAATAGACTGCTGAGGAGGCCTCCAACTAATTCCAGTATTTAAAATATATCATGCGATGAGAATTAAAGCTGTGGCTTAACTCGGCTGGGATGTACGCAACAGTAAAATCAACATTACATGATGGGCATCTAGGCGCTTTCTCGACGAATAATATATATTTGTGAGTGAAGCGAGTTTGACCGATGTGCGATGTATCATGCGATGAGAATTAAAACTGGAGCTTAACTCGGCTAGGATGTTGCCAACAGTAAAATCAACATTACATGATGGGCATCTAGGCGTTTTCTTGACGAACAATATATATTTGCGATACGAAGTCGAGTCAGTTTCACGTCGGCTTTGCTTATGGAAATAGTGGGCCATAAATTAATGAGGGTTTAATAAAATGTAACTTGTTGTGAGTCTCCAGATCCCAAGATTCCTGCCAAAGGGAGTGGACATAATGAGTAATTGTAAGTTTTGAATCACGATATGGATATGAATGGAGATATCTTTTGTAAATGTATGTATAATTATACTGATATTTGCAAAAAATTAGACGAGGTTATAATTGAACTATCTAATCATTATATGAAGTTATCCAGTAGATAATAAAAAGCCTTAAAAATTAAGAAGAGATATCTAAAGTATTTTATACACGTTGATAGCGGGTCAACACGTGATGTTATCTAGTATAAGGCTGCAAAAAGTTTTTGATCCATCCTTACTTTGAAGGGAAACGTCTTTATATCTTATAGATTTATATGATGTCCAATTCAATTTAGCCAAAATTGTGGTTTTATCAATCTAATTCTCAATGCCTCATGTTATGTTTTTATATTTATCTTGCAGGCTTCCAATCTGATGCATACCATTAATGGACTGGCATTTGGTAATCTGTTCGGTCTGGAGTTTTGTGTAAATGACCGAGTTGCTTGGCACTTGGTGGGAATGGGGGACGTAGTTGACGTGCATACCGCCGTTTTCGGAGGCCACGTCGTTCGATGGAATGGACATAAGTAAGTGACTCAATTATTTATTTACTCTATGAGCTCAGGAACATCCAAAATGCCCAACGAAGCTTTGACTCAGACGTTTTCGGTTGATTAACTTATCAATAGAAATGAAAGGTAATTCCCAACCAGCCATTCATATTGAAAAACGATTAAAAACGATTTGATCTTGCCTCATCAAATAAGAGGGTAGCATTTAAAGACAATTTCTTTATTTACAGTTTTATATACATAAAAACAACTCGTTGTCATCAAGGTAATAATGATTGATAATTACATCTCAATTAACAGTTATACATGAATAGTTCCTCGATTGATTTTGTAGAAATAATCTCACGAGAAAAGCTAACAAACTATTAGCGCATCAGGCTACTATAGGAGTAGCTCAAGGGATCCACCGATGATCATCTAGTGGATCTTGAATCAGAAATTCGAATCACATGAAGCTTCTCTTACCTCCTTCAAAACGACGATCCTCAGAAGACCTCAAAACTCCGAAGTCTCTCTCGAACTCTCCAGGTGACCTCTTCTGCCGATATTCTTTTCAGAACCCTCTTTCTTGCATCTCTCCTCTCAGCTCTTTCTCTCTCTTATTCCAAAATCACGCATTTTATCTTTTGTAAAAACTCAGCCTCTCATTTTCACATTGGTGCACTTGAGATCCTGGTTACCCAATAGTTATCCAGAAATATCCTCAGTGGTCCACAGTTGACCGAGTGAATGTTCTTTAATGATCCACCCTCGTAGATGACCCTCCACAATAAAGAAATATCTACATTCGAAGGGTTTGACACTCTTCCTCTTTTAAGATACGATATATTTTTTGGAAGAGTGAAAACGCACGTGTGGTTCATTATCTGGACTCGACTCAAAGTCCAAATGATCCTATTAAGGTAAAGAATCCCTATCTGGCAGTCTGGAGCAATTACAAAGTGAGAGAGTCACACAGTTCACCTCACAGCAGACCGGAAACGACAATTATCAAGTATGAAAAGGGAAGAACGTTACAACGGTCAAACAGGTGTCTCAGAGCAAGGGAGATAAATCTTTACACCCTAGAATTTGAGGCTCAGGAATCCTCACTTTAGCAGGAATCACAGACTCAAAACTAATTCTTTTCGTGTATTTTTCAACACTGTCATAGTTAACAAAGAATTAAGAGAAAAATTTATTTAGTACCCGTTTATTTTCCAATAAATTATCTTCTTTAGGACTTTATCCGAAGTTGTAGTTTTTTCCTTCTTCTTCTTATAATACAATTTCCAATGTAATAAACTGAACAATTCTTTATTATAATTAAGAAAATATTTCAAATTCCATGGTTATAACGTAGCAATTTTTATAACAATACAAATGCAAAACTAAAAGTTCTTTAAAATTGACTAAATTAATATTAAAACCACAAAAATATTATCGCAGAAGCTACTTTTATTATTACAAAATATGCAACAATATTGTTACAATAGCTTAATGATATTGTAAAGAATTAAGAATATGAAGAGAAAACGTCGAGATATTTTACCAGTAGAGTCCTAAACCAGCATTGTAGTAGAGACCGACAGTGTTCATAGTATCTGGACTGCACTTGTATAAGTCAATCTCACAGCAGTGAACCAGATTTTAAATACTCTTAACAATTTTTAGCACATTTTCATATTTAAGAGAAAAAATTTAAAAATGATTATTTGTGATTTTTCAGAACCGATGCTGTAAGTCTTTTACCTGCAAAGTTCACCACAAGCTATATGGTTGCCAGAAGGCAAGGAGTTTGGCCAATTCGATGCGAAGTTGGATCTCATGGACATTGTAAGTAATTCATCTGATAATTGATGTAATTACAATACAAAGATTCATTTTAAATAGTTGGGTTTTTTTATTTATTGAAATTTATAGTCTTTTGTTTAACAAAGGTATTGCTTTGACCATACAAGATTATAAAATCCAACTGGAATACAAGGTTTCATTGATGGTATTGTCGTAATTAGGATACATGTATTTTGTTGTGACTCCTATCATTGCAACGTTTCAGAAAAATAATTTTATTTACAATTTAACTATAGAAAATAAACATTTGATTTTTACTACGCTCTTCACTGAGGCAGTATATCCGAGAACGTTCCGAAGAGAAAGAGAGATTATGTTTTTTTTAAAGCTTCGCGAGTTAATACTCGGATGATGAGTGACGCGGTAATTACGTAACACGCAGCCTCCACGGAAAATTTAGTTTATAAATACATGATTTATGATAGATTTATATGATTTAATAGGTATATATGATTTATGATAGAATTATATGATTCAATAGGTATATATGATTTATGATAGATTTATATGATTCAATAGGTATATATGATTTATGATATACATAAATGATTTATAATAGATTTATGTGATTCATGATAGATTTATATGATTCAATAGGTATATAAATGATTCATGATAGGCATAAATGATTTATAATAGATTTATATGATTCATGATGGATTTATATGATTAATGATAGATTTATATTATTCAATAAGTATATATTATTTATGGTAGGCATAGATTATTTATAATAGATTTAAGATAGATTTATGTGATTCCAAAGGTATATATGATTATGATAGGCATAAATGATTTATAATAGATTTATATGATTTATGATAAGTATAAATGATTTATGATAAGTATACTACAGTATATTTATATTTAATTTATCATGACTGAACTTTTCTAAAGTATAACATAGATTTCAAAAAAAAGAGGAAACTTTAAGGTTTTGATGCAAAATGCAATGTTCAATCTGCTTATGTTCATGTTCAATCTGCTTTGCACGGGTTTCATTTATAAACAATCAGACTCCATTAAAGTCGGACATCATTTTCCAGCTGGTATGGAGGCGTTCTTCCGTGTGAATCAATGCAACAACACCAGGCCTATCCAACAGGATACTCTGAAAGGTAAACTGAGAGAGGTGTACATAGCGGCCGAGGAAATGGAGTGGGATTACGGACCTTATGGATTCAATTTCTTGAGCGGACTGAACCTTACCGACGACCCGTAAGTACTCCTTCTAATAAATTATGAAGTACAATTCCAGAATATCGCATAAGCAAATTAGGACTTAATGATTATTTAATAAGTAATTTTGTGGCAAATTTTCTTTCATCATTGTTACAAAATGCAAATTGTGTTTCATACATTTATTATACCTACTTTTTATTTAAGATCTATTTCAAGAATTGCTAAGAATATGTATGGGATTTTACTATTGTCTACTGTTAATAATATTGGAAAGAAAGTTTTGTCATAGATGAATTTTACCATAAAATTCTAAAAATATTAATGAATACAATAAAGAATAAATTGTGAGTACATCGGCCCTAAATAAATTGTTCGACCACTTGAGATAGTAGAGAGAGAAAAGCAAGCCCCATGTTCTTTTTCCAAATTTGTTTATAATTTCTGAATTAATTTCCTTTATTGTTTAATTTACTTCATGTAAACACATATATTTTTCCCACCATGCAGGCTGATAAGTGGGAAAAACTTAAAGAAATTCATGCTGGATGATGAGGTTTTAAGAATGATTAATTATTTAAAACTTTGCTATTAATCATATAGCAACTCCTTATAAAAAGTACATTTAAAATTATTGCAATGCGCGTGAATATGAATTCAAAAGCTAAAAAAATTATAAGTTTACCTAAAAATTACATCTAAAATATTTTTGAAATTTAATAAAATTAGAGAAACACGTTACGTGAAAAAATTGATGCAATGGAAAATTTTGTTTTTGGATTTTAAATAACTTGAAAAAAAAAATTTATATTTTTAACTTTAAACTTATTAAAAGAAAAATTAACATTTTAATTAATTTTTGATTAAAAAAATCGTTTGATCCGTAGAGAAAATCAACCCCTTGGCAAACTTTTCAAAACCGCCAACTCCCCGTGCTCTTACGTCTTATCCTCATCCTTATCCTAAGAGGTCTTATCTTAAGAGGAAGATATCCTCCAACGACAACATCGGATTGCCGTATTTGGCGCTAAATATTCTTGGCGAAAAGGAGGTGATGCTCTCTCCTGTGTCACCGAAAATTTTATTATATAATTTCTTAATAAACATCCATTTATAATCCAAAAACAGAAAACCTGCCAAATTTGGCGGTTTTATATTTACCCTGCAGTTAGTTTTGAACATTTTTTTCATCATATGTGTCTTATCACTCTATTTGTAGGTATTTTCTCAGCATTTGTAACTTTAAATTTCTTTCGCTGTTTCTTTGAATTATGTCTGAAAAATATATTCTTACAAAATGCATGTCTATTCTTAGCTATTTATGCTCTGTTCAATATGATTAGTCCTTCAGACTCTTTAGTAAGCGATCATATTGATTATTAATTTAGCAATAATTTCTGCAAAATGAATGTTCTTTATTTCAGGCAGTCTGCCCCTTTCTTCGAAAGAGGTCCCCACCGAATTGGAGGCGTGTATCGCAAAGCCGTCTTCCGGGAGTACACGGACGCCACGTTCACGGTGAAAAAAGAGCGAGGGCCCGACGAGGCCCATTTGGCCATCATGGGGCCAACACTGAGAGGAGAGGTTGGAGACATTATTAAAGTCACATTCAAGAACATGGCTTCCCGACCCTATTCTTTGGATACGCACGGAGCTTATTATCTGCAATACGGTGAGTTCTGTGATATATACCCCGAGATACATTGAGTCACCATGATGACAATCAACGTCAGTTTTTTGTATTTAAGTGTAATAATTTCGATTGGACACCGTGTGTGTATGTGTGTGTGAGTGTGCGCGTGCGTGTGCGTGTGTGATATTTAAATCTCTTACTTTAAACCCTAATTAACTTCCAAAGCTTTGTCTTCGTTTATCCCATAGTTACATCCTTCAAAAAATATTCTCTTATGTCCGAATCCATTCCGTTGTTCTAGTTAATTCATTCAACAGAAGCTTTGTAAAATTGTTGAATTAACTAAACGCTGGTTACTTTCCCGCAATCCAAGTGTAGGGACAGAAATTCTCCAGCTTAGCACATTCCATTAAAAGATCCCTACGATTCCCTTGCACGAGCAGTACATGTGACTAATATGTGTCAAAGATCCCAATTAAAATCTAAAGGTATATATTCAGAGGGATAAAAGTTTAATCAGCTTTTCATCATTCCGTTCTGTGTTGTGTTCGTCACTTTTGCTTGTACATAATGCCTGTTTCCCCAGATGAAATAAAACGAACTTAAAAATTCAATGTGTCATCCATGTCTTCAAAACTGCCTTCTACTTAAAACGAATTCATTTTGTTGACATTGTCTTGGGTTGGTTTTCATAGATTTTCTAAGAAAAATTGTAATGGAAAATCTTACGAGTATAGGCAGAGGATTTAAGAATATAAATATGGATATTATTTGTAGTACACATCGGATGTAAACATATATTACCAGTTAGTTTCTTTTTTTTTCAAGGGAATCTTCTGTAAAGCTCAAGAGTGCTGCAATCAAAATTAATTACTAAAATCATTTCGAAAATGAAATTAAAAAAATTGCGGATCTTTGCTAATCATCTTGTGATAAGCACATTCAAAAATTGTAATTCCTGATACATTGTTTCAGTTTCCTCTCATTGCAACTATTAGTCCGTTGCAAAAGAACGTTGCAACTATTAGTCCGTTGCAACGTTCTTTTTTTTTTAATTTTATGCAGTCAATTTTTGTTATACTTAAACCATTTCTAAACCATTTATACTTTTCAGATTTCCTGGTAAAATTGCACAAAAATATGTAATACTACCGGAAATTTCGAAATTTGGTCATTGTAACCTTTGCAGTAAAAGCTCTAGTGTTTCAAATCTCCACAATCTCGGGCACTTATTTTGAAATGAAAATACTGATATTTCCTTTCAATTGAAGGTTGCTAGGAATACTTTTAAAGAAAGATTATTTTTGGACATCCTATATTTGTTTAGTCAAAGTTCGTCGTAATCTATTTCTAAAACATCAATTCAAAGCTTACTTGGTTGACTTGATTTTACCGTTCTTGACAGTCATGGAAATCCATAGATAATTAACATTACAATGTTTGCAATGATTTTTAAAAAATAAATTTCACTTTAATCAACATTCTATATAGCGAATTTAACTTTCTAATAGATACTTTTTATTGATATCTATATTATACTTTTTATAGATATTTATAGGCACTTACTTTATTGATATTTATACTATACTATTCATAGTTATTTATAGACACTTACTTTATAGATATCTATATTATACTTTTTATAGATATTATAGACACTTACTTTATAGATATCTATATTATACTTTTTATAGATATTATAGACACTTACTTTATAGATATCTATACTATACTTTTTATAGATAATTATAGACACTTATTTTATAAATATCTATACTGACCTTTTTATAGATATTTATAAACACTTACTTTATAGATATTTATAGATACTTACTGAATAGACATTTGTAGATATCCTTTCCTTTCTTCAACAGAACCTCTGAAAACCAACGAGACAACAACAGTCTACTGGACACTCTTGCCACAGTACGGACCCACCGAACTAGATCCGGACTGCTTACCATGGAGATACTATTCGGATCAAGATTTCAAGAGAGATGCCTACTCCGGTCTCAACGGCATCCTCTTGGTGTGTAGGGAAGGGTCCCTTGATGAAAATGGAAAACAGGTATGAATTCCTAAAATCATTTGAAAAATATTTTTTTTAAAAAAATCCGTTTATATTAATGTTTATCTTCAAGAAAAAAATAACATAGAAGGAAAAAAGATTTAAAAATCTGTCATTCAGTATTATAACATTTCTACCTATATTTTGGAGTTGTTTTTTAACTAAAAAATGTATCCCAGATTATGTCAAAATACTTATTAGATTAAGTAACTAATTCAATCCATATTAAAAACTTTTTCTTTTACTTAAACTAAATTATCATCAAAAAAAGGTGTCATAAATGTCAGATGTTTATAAATATTTTTTAAATCAAAATTAAAATTTGTTATCAAAACTCGTTTCAAATTGAAGTCAAAAATTATGAGTAAATCATTACGAGAACAAATCGCTGATTGAAATCATTAATGAAAATGAAGTAATATATTATTGCTTAGATAGCGTCAGTGAATAAAATATGCAAGAACCGTTATTATATATTCATTTTTATTTGCCAGTTTCGAAAACCAAATTTTTTTCGAAATGTTCATATTTTTACATTAAAATTTTAAAAACCGTGGATAGAATGATACCAATTATATATGTATAGGTTTTTAAGTAAGCTCTGTATAATGTATTTCATAAAATCAAATCAAACTTATGCTTATTTTTTTTCTATTATAAAACAGAGTATTAAAAATACAGTGTAAACAAAAGAAATATAATTCCAAAGAATAATAGACCTAATACCAGAGAAATACTCTCATGTCATTAATTAAGGATAATTCAGAGTTACACGGAAATCGAACTCTAAAATACATACATCACCCGTAAAAACACTAAACACATCTTCAAAAATCATATGCAAATTGCAGGAAGCTACCAGATGACACCGATAGTACGTCACAATGACGAGAGTGTAAGAGAATGATACATAAGGAATACTGGCAAAGAAATAAATTGTTCTCAAGTGCCTTACAAGTCTTTCAGTGCAATAACCGCATAACATTCTGGAACAACATGTACGTTTGTTTCTGGACGCCATGGGCGCAGAATTCGTGTTTATGGAGGACAACCTCCATCCTCACCCCGCAAACATCGTAAACGAATGCTTTCGATCAGAGGATATCACCAGTATAGGTTGGTCAGTATTCTCACCGGGTTTGAATCCAGTAGAGCATGTGTGGGACATACTTGGCTGACGAGTTGCAGCCCGTCATCCACCTCCTACATGTCTACCGGAACTCTGAAGACCTTTGCTTGATGAGTGGTGTAATATTCCCCAAAATCATATCGAGAATTTCATACTCAACATGCCTAGGCTTGTTACAGACTTTATTGCACAGTCTGGGTGACATACTATGTATTAACCATCATACCACCCATGTAATATTAATTTTTTGTAAATACAATTTTTTTAATTCGTTCTAGAGAAAAAAAATTCTGCTCTAGAGAGCAAAAATTTTTCTGGAGAGCAAAAAATTTCTACTAATGATATCAAATATATAGCATCTTTTTTGCTCTTTACTCTTTGTTTAATAAATAGGATTTACAAAAAAATCACATTTTTTTTCCTTACTCTTTCTTTTGATGAGCTTACATTATCCTTAATTTATGGACATGAGTGCTTATTCCATTTAAGAAATGAAAATTTAAAATGTATACGAAAATTCTTGCTGGTGAATCTATTTTCTGTGACGCCTCTTAAATTTATTCATTTCTTAATTTTTTTATATTTATTTCATTTTATACACTAATTTCTATAAAGTTTCAACAAAAAGTATTAATACCGTCTAAAATACACTTCCTTTTCTTCTAGAAAAAGTTCGATCGGGAATTCACTTTACTCTTTTCTGCGTTGGATGAAAACGAAGCTCATTACATTGATGATAATGTTTTAGCCTACACAAGTGATCCTTACGGTGTTGACTTCTACGATAGAGATTTCCGACTTGCCAACAGAAGATACGGTACAGAAAACAATTACTTTTATAATTATAAATTCCCGTCTTTATCCATCTATATCTGCATTGTACTAAAGAATCAAGTAATGTACTCGTATAATTCAAGATCCCCTTTAAGAAGAAAGTATCAATGTTGTATAAATATATCATGGGTCATATAATATTAATCAATCTTTAATTAAAAATAAAAAAATATATCATCATTTGTTTATTAAATATATGGAAATTTTAAAGTTAATCTGGATTAATTTCAAAAATAAGTTAATAAATTAGTGCTGAATTCCTTGTTTCGTTAAATCGATGTTTAATGGTAATAGCACTTAAGACTTCTTATTGGTTCCAACGTCCAGACATTCTTTTTTTTTAATCAAAAAATCCCGATTTTATTTGCACATGAACAATATTATATATGTAAACATAATTTTTCAGATGCGTGGCCGAAAAAGAAAATCCTCTGAAATTTTAACTTCGATTTATTTTATCACGGAGTCATACTTTGTATATGAAAGAAAGAAGTGATGATAAAAGAGTGCTAGAAATTCAGAGAAATGGCCGAAATTTTTCCCTTCAGTGATATAACCATGAAATTTTGATAGGGACTTTTTTTGACTTTTTAGATTTAGAGAAGGGAATCTGAGGTACTTAAAAGAATAAGGGAATCTTAGGTACTTAAAAAGAATGTTGTAAGCATTAGTTATTCCCCCCCCTTCAATTGGAGCGCGAGAAAATGCTGAAACCGTCAGTTTTCTAGAGCGTGCGTTAAAAATAATTAAATAAAAAGTGGGAATATGATCAGGAAATAAAGGAACATTTTAGAAGGATTTCAGATAAAAATTAAGAAATTAATTAGGAATTAAAT
>JAOUZG010017192.1:0-19910 GCA_026289955.1 Argiope argentata | reverse complement strand
ATTTCTTTAAAGTTTTTTTAACTCAAATTATTTAATAATTCATTACCGTTGCAATCAATTTGAATTATGAATCACTTCAAGACTGATGATCCGATGACTGGCGAGGAACTCGATGGAACTTTATAACATCGTTCAAGACTAATGAGTCGATGACTTTCGAGAAACTCGATGGAATTTTAGAACATTTTTCAAGACTGATGAGTTGATGACTTTCGAGGAACTCGACGGAACTTTAGAACACTGTTCAAGGCTGATGAGTCGATGACTTTCGAGGAACTCGACGGTACTTTAGAACATTGCTCAAGAATGATGAGTCCATGATTTTCGAGGAACTGGACGGAACTTTAGAACATTGTTCAAGACTGATGAGTTGATGACTTTCGAGGAACTCGACGGAGCTTTAGAACATTGTAATAGGGAAGAGTAGCATAGAGTTAGTTCTCCCGGATTCGTCAAATCTCAACTTCAATCATTTTTGTCTGGAAGGATAAAGCAACCTAAAACAGAATATTTTAAATCAAATTCGTTTAAAATTGCCCTGTTAAAATTGCATAAATTGAACAATATAGTTGTACATAAATATAATCAAATTCTAAGTTCGAGCCTATTATGTATGTGCATCAAAATTAAAGATATTTCTAAAAAAGGGTAAAAAACTAGCAGTTTCAAAAGTGGATGAAAGCATTTGATCATATCATACGTCGTGTACTTGAACTCATGAGATTGGGAACCAATACTATAAGATCGCATGCCTTTGAAATAAATATCATAAAATTTGATAACCAGCTTATGTTTCTAATAACAATTTTATGTTATAGCCATCAACGGGCGTATGTATGGTAATTTGGAAGGGCTGACAATGTGTAAAGGTGATCGTGTGGTTTGGAACATTCTTGGAGTGGGAAGATCCATTGACCTACACACAGCCTACTTCCACGGAAACAATTTCTTGCATCAAGGTATTTACAGGGATACGGTTACAGTAGTACCAAGTATTTTGTATGCGGTTACAATGACAGCAGAAAATGAAGGTAAATGTATTCACAACTTTTCTCAGTAGCTAAGTATAAATAATAAAAATAAGAAAGTAACTCAATAATAAAAAGCATATATAATTGTATCAAGTGCATCAATATGATCATAAAACCTCAATCTATTTTAATAGGATGGTTTACCAAAAATTTTAAATTCATAATTTCTTATAACGTATCAGACTGCATCAAATCGAAATATCGTTCGTGGATATTTTAAATGATCCATTTGTGTGTGTGTTTTGTTTATTTATTTATTTATTTTATTTTATAAAGTATTTTGGTTTATACGTTTCTAAGATGAGTAATATAATAATTTCTAAGTGGATATGAAGTTTCTGATTCAAATATTGACCACAGCAACTAGTTGAAAAGACCTCAGTTTGATCTCAATGTGCATAGAATTTAAATGGATCCAAATTTTTGAGTATAGTCACTGATAATGGCTATCAGTGGGATAGACTTTAGGATCAAACACATTAAAATTATACTAATGTATGAATTCTATGTTTAAAAAATTTTCAAATGTTTGAAAAGAATTCAATTTCAAGCATCAGTAATTCAAACTTTTTTGGATCACTATCTCAAATAGCACGAGAGTGCGCACTATGGAGTCAAATTTCATAGAAGCAAAGCAAAAGGTATTCACAGAATATAGATATAGTCACAGAATATGGTTATCGGCACAGAATATGATTATAATCACAGAGTGTAGGTATTATACCATAGGATATCTAATCAAACGTTTCATCATATTGCATAGTTTCCTTGTAAATATACGCTAATATTGCAATAATAAAGGGTGTCCAATAACTAATGCAAGATTCGTGCAATAAAGTGTTGGTAACAATATTTAAAAAATCATTTGAAAGCTGATAGTTTATGGTTAGTAAAAATTGAACGTCCATGTGATCAATGTAATCACATGGATTATGATCCGTGTGATTGCATAGATCAATGTGCTTTTCAAGTTGAACAATATTTCAAAAATAATGAAAATTTAGTGGCTACGGTTCGAAGATTTGAGAATTGGCCGGGTTTGTGTTATTTAACATCATTGGATTTCTTTTTAAGGGGTTACCTGAAGTTAAAGGTCAATGTCATCTAGCCCACAAGCACATTTACATTGAAAGGGGTAATTCAACGTTGCGTCAACGAAATTAAGCCACATTCATGTAAAGTTGCCATAGAAAAATTCAATAAAAAAAAAGTACGTATGTGCCAGCAAAGCAATAGTGGCCATTTTCCCAATGTGTTATTCCATACATAATAATGTTCTGAATATTTTAGGATTGAATAAAAATATAACAATTTGAAGGAAAAAACTTTATTTTTTTTATTTAATTCAAATTTTGCGTTAATGAGTTATCCTACCATATAACGCTCCCTTTTCACTAACCCTAAACTGTCAGCTAAATTGTCAAATAGTTCTTTTAATAGGGTTGTCAACATTTTACTGCACGAGAAATCTTGTGTTAATTTTGAGACATCCTTTATAATAATTTTATGAAAGAAAGCGAATAATTCTTGATACACATCTCATAAACTAAGCATGTGTATATTTTGTAGGATAAAATCCTGTATTAAAAATGAAAACATTTTTTAATCTTATTGACAGCTTTTTAAACAGATAGATCATATGTAAATATCATTTATGACAATCCCAAGTTGATGCCTCTGAACTATTTTTTATTAACATTTGAAGCTATTTCATTATTAAAAACTAATATCTCTGCACGTTGGTGAAATCTATTCTTCAGAAGTATGCCGCTTCAATGCTTCATTCACACATATGGCAATGCACAACTTCAAATCAATCATTCAGGAATTAGTGCAGATTTATAAAGTGATGGGTCATCAACCATTATTTTCCAATAATTTGACCCTTAAGCAACTGGTTTGAAGATTTGCTTGAGGAAACAGATCCATCATGCAGGATATCTATCATTGTCAGTTTAAGATGAATTCACGTTTTAAAAATGAAGAATGATGGGCAGCAAATAAGCATTTAAAGTACAATGACATTGACTGCAATATCATTATTCACCAATTGTTTTACTCAGTTTTGAAGGCAATGGCTCAATTTAGACGACAGCTGGCAAAATTTATTTTTGTTGGAATAGTAAAATGTGTTCTATAATTATTTGAAATAAAGTGTAAATTTTATCTTCAGATTTTAGGTTGAAAAAAAATTATTTCATTTCCAACTAAATAAACGCATACAAAATGATAATGATTTTTAATTATGCAGATATATTGGTTTGTAAGTAAGATAATCATTATATTTAAATTAGAAGGAAAAATAGTTAAACCTAAACGAAAATTTTTGTCAATACTGCTTGTTGAAACGTTTGTGAAGTCGTTATAGAATATACTTATTGATTATATGCTTTAATTCCTGATCCATTTGTTTAATAAATTTTTAACTTTTCCATTTCGTATATTATAACTTGAATCGATACAAAACCTCAGCGTTAAGACTGTTCAGTTTCTTATGTAGTATGCACATAACTATGACAATAATAATTTGTTGCTTCTGAGAAGTTTTATTAATTTTAATACTATTCGAGTTTTCCAAAAAAAAAACCGCATTATCATATATCCTATATGCAATAATCAATGTGCTTTCATTCTTTTTCAAAAATTTCCTAATTCACAACACAGGATTACAATAAATTAGAAATAAGGTCTTTAAGCCTTTATTTTGAAAAATTCACAATGTCTTCAGTAGCACGACTGCAAACTAATATTTTATAAACTCAATTAAAGTTTAAACTGTCTATCAACAAAATCAACTCACTGAATGTCAATATTGAACAACAACAGAAACCTACTAAAATATTTACCATACGTCTTGAAAGTTACATTCAGAATTGCAGTCTTATATTGCCAGACTTTTAAACCTTTCTTCTAGTATATAAATTAATCAGTTATATGCATTAAAGAGGGTAAATAACTATATCCACAATAAATAACTGTATTTTATTTTATTTTTTAAAAACTATGCTACAATCTCATTGATATTAAAATAGGTCA
Organism: Argiope argentata; assembly: GCA_026289955.1. NCBI lineage: Eukaryota > Metazoa > Arthropoda > Arachnida > Araneae > Araneidae > Argiope > Argiope argentata. The sequence goes on along the minus strand of JAOUZG010017192.1, from coordinate 15,843 downwards.
ATCAATATCAAGCGATTTATTACAAGCATTAAGTAATCATTTCAAAAAGACGAACTTCTTTTTCCCCTTCTTTAAAATATTAACCCTTTGAACTCCGATGGAGCCTCTGACACACCATTCCAGATTGTGCATCATTTTAACGTTTCATTTATTTATTTTTCAAATTTTATTGTTGAAAACGTCTACATAAGGGTTAAGAGATGCAGATTAATTTTTCAGAGAAACTTGACTTAAAAGAATTATGTACACCTATTTTTCATTGCAATAAACAAATCTTTGTATTAGGTAAATAATTTTGCATCTAATTATTTTTTGGACTGCAAAGGGTTAATCTATGCAAAAGTTTTCTAGTAGAAAGTCGTTATCAAAAATAGTTAACAATCTACATACTAACTCTACTCTGCAGGAGACTGGATCGTCGAATGTCGAACAAACAGCCATTTGACTGGAGGAATGAGAGCTCTATACAGAGTTACCGAATGCCCAAAAAATCGACAGAAGAGACAAGTCTACAACAGCCTGAACGAAATAGCGAGTCGAGTCGAGTATTATGACGAAAGCCCAAAGCCAAAGGACAGAATGAATGAAAACACCCGAAAGCCTATCCAAGAACCGAAGAAAAAAGTCTTCCCAGGCCGCAATGGGAAAGTCAGAGAATACTTTGTGGCTGCTGTTGAGGAAGAGTGGGAATACGCGCCAAAAGATCGCCATTTGGTTCTGGGAGGAAGCCTCATGGACAGCGAGTAAGTACTTACTTATATTTTCAAATTGGGCAACTACTTTTACCAGTTTATACTTGACTTAAAGAGACAGACGTCTGCTTCGATTGAGGGTAGAAGATTGAGTATTCCACCCAAACAAATATATACTTCGCAAATCGGTCTGTAAAAGTAGATAATCTAAATATACATAAAAAAAATTCCTCTCGGCATGCTGGAAGACGAAGATATTGGTAAAAGACTATGGGATACCATTGAGGATTAATGGTAGGACCGAACTCGCAATATTAGGGTTTGAAGCCGAGTAACATAGCCACTAGGCAAAAAATAATTACCTTTGTCCTTTGGATGTTATCTAGCTTATGAAGCTTTCACCACAGATCCTTTACACATAAGTTACTACATGGTAACATAAATTTTTGATGTTAGAAACAATCAAAATTAGGACTTAACATTTTAGTCCCTAACTTATAAGATATTGCAATTATCTAAAAACTTTTGTGTTCAAAGTTGTACACCTTAATCAATCGCTAATTTGGATAATTAGGTTTAGTTTTCTATCTTCAAAATTAAGAAAGTTGTAATTAAATGAAAATGCCACCCCCTCTCCTCCTTCCTTTGAGCTAGATGGTCCATTTACGAACTGGTCCGAGATTTTTACGTTTTAACAACTTATTCCAAGCCAGTTAAAATATAAACAAAACTACTCTATTTTGTCCACAATACATGATCGAAGATTTACGTATTATATAACTTTCGAACGGAGGTTGGTTTTTTTGGTTCTAGGAATACTGATCAGTGAAGAACTGAAGAAATTTTCCCGATGTTTATTCATGAGAATCAGTGCAATAGGTAGCTTTCCTATAGAAATCTACCTAAAAAAAATATCATTTGTATAATACATAATTACAGCAGAATAATAAATTTACACATAACAGAAAACAAATAATTTTGGCAGAAGTATAATACTTATAAGAAAAATAAATAGAAGTCAATAATAAATGAAATATTGCAGATAGTAATAATAACTAACATAAAAAAGGCAAATATTATGTATCATAAACAATACTCAAAATTCAAAGAACAATAGCATTTGCAATGTGGATAATTTGTAATAAAATAGAAAAATATATAGATGCTAACATAAAACTATAAATATGTAACTATTTTCTAATTATTTATGCAAAATATGCATTTATTATGAGTGATTATGATATTAATTATAAATAAAATTAAAAAAGACGAATATTATGTATCGTAAACAAAACTTAAAATTCAAAGAGTGATTGTATTTGCAATATGAATGATTTGTAATAAAACAGAGAAATACATAGCTTTTAATATGAAGCTTTAAATATATAACTTTTTTCTAATTATTTATACAAAAGATTCATTTACTAAGAGTGATAACTACGCAATTTTATATAATTCAAAATGACGTATTTCAAATAAAAGATGTCCTCTTTTTTTTCATTACATTTACTTAAGAATAAAGGTATAAATTTATGACGCAAGTCGCACATAATACATTTCTTGAAAAGCAATATTCTCAACAAACAAACAAAATTTTATTCTACAAAACAAATCATACGTTTATTTAAACAAAAATTTACAATATATGTCTTTGTTGTATCTCTAGTCGTTTTTCAATATACTGTGCAGAATAAATTTAATTAAAGAATTATGGAAAGTAATTAGTATATAATCATGCAATTTTATACCATTCTCTAAAATTCTTCTGTTTATAAGATATACTGCAAAAATAAGAAAACGGTATAATTTTTCTACTGTCATTCAATTTTATTTTTCCTTTAAAATGATCTTTCTGTCCGCTTTTGAAACCTTAGCTTATGCATTGTAAGCCTTTTTTGAAAAATTATTTTGCATATAATTATTATAAACGGTAGGCATTAAAAGTTGAAATAATATTACCTGGAGAAAAACAGCTATTTTTTCCCATAACATATACACTTATGATATAAGTTGTTTTGGACTTGAAATATTCTATGTTGAGTATAACTGTATCTCTTGCATTTTAGGGAAAGCAAGACTTTCGTAGAACGAGGCAACCAACGAATCGGCACTCGCTACAAAAAAGCTCTCTTTCGAGAATTCACAGACGCTTCTTTCACGACCAGAAAGTGCGAAACACCACAATCTCGCCATCTTGGCGTTTTGGGACCAATGATTAAAGCAGAAGTTGGCGACTTGCTGAGAGTAACTTTCAGAAACATGGCATCAAGACCTTACTCCTTCCATCCACATGGAATCTTGCATCACCAAGATAAAAACCACAAGCATCCTGGAACTGATGAGGATCCTGTCTATCCGGGCAACTTAATGGTGTACGAATGGCTTGTACCAGAAAATGCCGGACCCGGACCGAATGGATTCAACTGCACGCCTTGGGCTTACTATTCAGCCGTAGACCCAGTGAAAGACACTAATGCCGGACTCATTGGACCTATGATAATATGCCGTCCTGGCATTTTGAGTGAGAATGGTAGTTGTTGCTTTTTTTAAACAGTAACATTGCTACATATTTCAAATGAAAGGTTTAAAGTGCTTGTTTATAAGTGTAGGACAGTGTTTAGGGCTAAAGTGAATTTCGAAAAAGGAACAACAATAACCGAGTTAAACAAACAATAATTTTATTAAGATTAAATAGAATTAAATATTTTAATGTTTACAATATTAGATTATTTATAGAAACGGGATACGACAATTTACGAGACGGGATCCACAGTGCTCAAATAATTACTTTTGTATTATGGTTTTTTTACTCGGCTACAAACCAGAATTTTGCAAGTTTGGTTATAGGGAAATCCGCATCTGCCATAAGGGTGACCCACGACCTAGAATAAGCAACCTTCGTACAGTTGTTGTGGCTCCCTCTATCGGCAGCAGATGTCGTGAGGTGCATTAAAGTACAACAGCCAACATCACCATCAACTCACATACACACACTCGCCATAAGCTTGGAGAATTATATTGTTCGTCTAACGACCGACTTACTGGTGGGAGAGCATGTGGTGAAAGCTTCATAAGCCAGATATCTACAATACACAAGTAATTACTTTTGTATTGTGGTTATGTTACTCGGGTGCAAACCAGAAAGTTGCAAGTTCGGTTCTAGGGCAATACGCATCTGCCAGAAGAGTATGGTTTACCTGTGAGGTCACCAGAAGAATATGTGACTTTGAGGACGCCAAACATGATCAAGTCCTAAAGAGGATTTGCTTTCGTTTTTTTCTTTTAAAATGAAGAAATTAAGAAGTATACTTCACAAATCCATTACCGGCGAAAATATCGAATAATCTTCTTTCATAAGCCTTTTAGACGCCTGACGTCATGCACACGAATCATTCTCATAGAATATTAAAATTCAACTAAATGTTATTTGACTTCATTGGCGTCACCATCTCTTAATCCCTTAATTGAAACAAGTTTACAATTTTTATCATGCCAAAATATGTTGTTTTCGGTATGAAATTTTTGGCGTCAACAAAAATCCGTAGGCGAAAAATAAAAATTTTACTATCTGCACCAGCATCTCAAAAAAATCAGATTTTAATAACGCGTTGTCATTGCTTTTACAAGAGCTCTGATTAAAAAAATAAGTTAATGACTATAGCCAAATGTCAAACCTAGAAAAATGTCATTTTGAGAGCGTGATTACGGGAAATGAAATAAATAGGAAATGTGATATTTTTTTAAATAATAAATGTGAGACAAAGCTTTTCTTGATCGTTTGCAATACTAAAGTGACTCATTCAATGAAACCATTAAAATGAGAAAAAATATAAATTTAATTTTCACGAGCACGTGTTGCTTGGCCGTTCAAGAAATGATGTTCTGGCATGATACATTAAAATACGCGTAGCAGATTTCATTTTAATCTTTATCAATATTGCTTTCTATTTAAAAGTATCACAATTGTGTCAATAGGAATTTAATTTATTATAGCAAATGGTGAATAAATAAATATTGTGTAAAAGAAGTAAAGAATAAACGAATACGATAATGCATACAAAAAGAAAATTTTTCAAAATATATTACGACACGATATATGTTACCAATCTTTAAAAGTAAATGCAGCCATCAATAGAAATATAAAATGTACAAAGGTAGTATATAAATTAATTGTACACGAACAAAAATATGAATGTTCAATGGAATGTTCCTCATCTCAATTTCAACTGAATGTTCTTTCATCTCAGAATGTTTAAGAGCGCTGATCATGAGGACAATAAGTAGATAATATTTTTAATTTGCCCTTAGAAAAAAGAAATCCGAATTTGTCAAATATATGATAGTTCATGGTAAAAGTCCGTCTCGTCCAATTTAATGTGGCCATAAATAGTATTTAAATAATTTGTAATATTTATGTTGAAATCCCTACATAACTATGTAACCATATTGCTCGTGAAATGTGGAAACACTCTAAAATAAACGTGTCAAGAAAATACCAGCAAAAATATTCCATTCATGCTACAATTCACCCGAACGAATGCAATATAAGATTCTATTATGCTGATATTCCATTCTATTTCCTATGTTGATCCACCGTTCCAGCTCTGGCATTAAGGGCAGATCATTTCTGATAAGTCCATAATCTTCTGTCTATAGATTATTATACGCCCAGGAATTCAACATATTAGAACGCGTAAGCGTCGTCTCGTAAGTGAACGTCTTTTCATGAAACTCTAATGCATTAGTTGTAGCACTTGCACACTTATATTCCAGTATAAAATATGTTAATTTTAATCCTCTTTGTTGGAAAATGAGTTTCTGCTGAATATATTTAATTCCCTCTGTATGTAATGTATAATAGCTAAAAACCCAATAATGAGAACCAAAAATATGGTATATTTATTCTCTTAAGGCGACTAGGGACTTTTAAAATGATTTTTTGTAATTTTCCCCTTAGCAATTTGAAATTTTACAGGCATTAAGAGTAACACTATAGGAGATGACACACAAAATTTTAAGGCATTATAATAATTAATGAATGAATTAGGGGGTTATATAATATTATGTAATATATTATAATAATTAATATTAGTGGTAAATAACAGTGATGAAAGATGTTCCAAATTTGTTCGAAAACACTTCGATTTTCATTATTACTTTCTCTAACCATTTTAAAACAAAAGTTGGTATAAATCTTGAAGTTTGAACACGAAATATCAAAATTAACTAATATAATAACTCAAAACTACTTTAACTCTTTTTTAAAAATCAATAGTTTTAAGTTATCATATTGATTAATTTTGATATTCCGTACTCAAACTTCAAGATTAATCACAATTTTTGTTTTAAAAAGGTTAGAGAAAGTAATAATAAAAATTCGAACAAATTTGGAGCGCCTGGAACATTTTTCATTAATGTTATTTACCACTAATATTAAATGATATTAACCCAGCTAACTAATTAATTAATTAATTAATGTAATGCTTTAAAACTTTGAGTGCCATCTCCTATAGTGCTACTATTGATGTCTGTAAAATATCAAATTGCTAAGGTGAAAATTACAAAAAAAAATATTTTATAGGTCCCTGGTCGCCCTAAGGTGTACAATACTTTTCATGATATTGTTCCCATAATTTAAATTTATTTCCATTTATGGTTTTTTATAGAGATACTTTAGAGTCGTAGTATTTGATAAATATTAGATCAAAAGAATTCTAACAAACAAAATTCATGCAAAATGAAAAAAAAATTATTAAATTATATAATGTACCAAATTATGTATAAAGTATCGAATTTCGCCTAATTTAGAACCAAATCTGTATTAAATTATAGTGTATTAATTTAGAGACAAATTTGTACCAAATTTAGGATATAATTTTATATTATATAATATAAACATTACAAAATACAATTCAATAAGCTTAAGTCGCTCTATGCAAACGTCTAGTGGTAAGGCGTTACAATGCGTCAAAAACATTAAGTAACTGCATGCAGTGACTAGCTTTCTTATTGAGGTTAACTCTTTTGGTATGATTAACTCTTGAAAACGACTGACTATAAGAGAGACCGGACTATCACAGTATTTGTATTATAATTGTTAAATTTTGAAAACATAATTGAAAATTTCTACCTTATAAAGCACATCTGCGCAGTACAACAGCAGGAGAAGGTTTACAAAGCGCACAAAAAGGGAAAAAGGGGACGAAACATTTATCTATGGTCTTATATAGTATGATATTCTTATAGATCCCACACATGTAGATTTCTGACAGGAATTCTTATACATTTAACTTTGACGAAAGAAACGCAGACATGCCTCAAAAGAATATCCACACCAATGATTTATTATTTATCCACTGGCCACGTGGTGTAATCAATGACACATTATCTTTATATAATAGCTTCATTTGTTTTATTGTATAGTAAAAGAGGAGTTGATCGGAAAATAATAGAGCAATTTAGAATGAAGTTACTGTGGATTAAATTAAGACAAAACTTTAGAAATTAATTACAATAGAAATTAATAGTTTCAAATATCATTATATATATATATATATATATATACTGAATTTGTTGTTACAGGAGCAAGATCAGATGCACAGCATGAGTTCGTCGTATTATACACCATCTTGGATGAAAATGAAAGTTGGTATATTCAAGAAAATGTGATGCGATACACATATCAGCCTTTCTCCGTTGATTACCAAAATAGAGATTTCAGAACCAGCAATAGAATGCATGGTAAGAAATGAATTACAATTTTCATTAATTTTACAAATAGCAACTGAAATCTGTCATAACTGGAAAATACACTCCAGTTTATATGTTGAATATTTATTGTATAGACAACTAATATTGGCTTGGATTGTCTATTGGTAAGATGTGGGCCTCAAGTGTTTCATTTACAAGATTTTATTTTTGTCTATTGGTAAGATGTGGGCTTGGATTGTCTATTGGTAAGATGTGGGCCTCAAGGGTTTCATTCACAAGATTTTATTTTGGTGTATTGGTAAGATGTGGGCCTCAAGGGTTTCATTTACAAGATTTTATTTTGGTCTATTGGTAAGATGTGGGTTTGGATTGTCTATTGGTAAGATGTGGGCCTCAAGTGCTTCATTTACAAGATTTTATTTTTGTCAAAATCAATCGGATATTTTCTGTCCAAGAATCGTGTAAATCATGTTTTATGATCATATAACAGGTCAGCGACCTTTTGAATATTTGTTTCACTTCATTGCACTCGGCAACTTCAAATTCTTGGCTTAGTTTTAACATCAAGAGCAAATGCCTCATTAGTTTTGACAGTTGAATCGTATTTGAAAATTCGGAGAAAACAACCACTGACAACGAAATCACAACTAACGAATGATTAAATATAGATTTTTAAGCAAACATCGTGCTTTAGGTAAGAAATAAGATGGGGGGGGGGGGGAATTGTTGAAAGTAGGAAAAAAATTAACAACGGATCAATAGATATAACGAATGAAGGGGTAAATAATTTATTTTTAAATTTCTTCCAGCGTACTTAATCAGCAAATGTTTGCTAGTTTTAGAAAAGAAAGTTTTTCCTTTTTACTTTCTCTCATAACATCAAAGGCATTTATATATTGTTTATAAAACTTTAAAATGATAACTTCCTGCAATTATCTTAAGTTCTAAACGACAAATATTATGTTTTATTTTTCTAATAATTTTCGCAAAGTATATCCTTTTAAAAGTAGCTAACCAATCTATTAACTGTTAACGTAGCTAGAAGTTTTTGTATTTATTCAGACAGAAGTTAACTTATACTATTAATAATTGATTTGTTAAAGAGAATTACAATCTAGGACAATATCATTTCTTTTATTTCTTTTCTTTTCTTTTTTTTTTTTTGCATTAAAAGGTTGATAATATAAAGGATGTTTGAACAACATTTAGAACACTTGGCATTTAAAATCAGATAATAAAATGTTTTGTGCATTTTCCAAGCATTATGTGTAATCCTAATAAACAAACCAGCAAATAAACCAGTTCTAGCTAATGGCATTATTAATGTATGATAAGGCGACTAATAAACCCAGTGGATGCTCAGTTTTTATTTCAAGCTTTTCTCACAAGTGATTAAATCAATTTACATCGCGTTTCATTTTTGTTTTCAATAGTTTTACTATGAGATTTTTATTGGAATTTCTTTGTCACTTTTACACCTAGAAAAAAGATATTGTATAAAAGAATGTTAGTAGGCATTAGAGATATTTAGAGAGGGAGAGAATGATTAAGTCATCAAATTTATAGAGCTCGTATTGAAATTAATTAAATAGAAAGTGGGAATTAGATCAAGAAATAAAAGAACATTTTAGAATGAAGTTAATGTAGGCTAAATTAAGACAAAAATTATGAAATGAATTAGATTGAAAGATATGCTATATATATTACTTCCATAAATACTTAGTAAGCATTGCTGGTACCTTATACAGTTTCTAATTATAAATCTGCAATGAATGTTGATGTTATTAAATAACTGCAAGAGCGATTTTTGAAATTTTTTAGTTAAATGCTAACAATTAAAATAACTATCTCACTATGATTTAATTACATTTGAACCTCTATTTTACATATTTTAATTTGTAATTTATCTAATCTATTTTTAGCTGTCAATGGCCGTATTTACGGTACACTAGAAGGACTGGTCGCCAAAAACGGCACAAAGACGGCGTGGTATCTCCTTGGCATGGGGAACGAAGATGATCTTCACACAGCCCATTTCCACGGACAGACCTTCCTCATTCGATCGGACACTGTCCGTCGGGGGGATGTGGTTGATCTCTTCCCCGGATATTTCGAAACAGTCGAGATGATGAACGACAATCCGGGGACATGGATTCTTCATTGTCACGTAGATGACCACATGAGATACGGAATGGCGGTCACTTTTACGGTCATTCCGTGAAAAACAACTTCGATAAGATAGTGTTTTGTTAAAGATGAAGGTTTGTGGAAAATGAGAAAGTGCAATAAATGTTGAAGTTTGGGAAATAAAGGGTTTATTTTGATTCCTTCATTCTTTTCTTACAATGATATCTTATATATATTGTCACACACACAATACACATACTCGTCTAATTATTGACGCTTGTAATATTTTGATCCTGAAAGATAAATAAGAGAGTAGTGAAACAAGCAATTCTTTTATTTATAGCTTTATATGTGTACAAAAAAAAACACTTGTTCCCGTCAAGGTTAATATTATTTACGAAATTCCCACAATAGTTCAAATTTTAATATTGAACTAGTCATCAATCAAATCGGAGAATAGACACAAAAAGAAATGCTAACAAAATATTAGCTCAAAGAGCCACTCCAATCGCAGCTCCAGAAATCCCCGATCTTTATCGGGTGTATCTTAATGCAAAAATTGAATCACAAGGAACTTCTCATTTAATCAGGAAAACTTATCGCGAACACCGACGTCTCCGACTTCTCACTCGAAACTTCCCACTGCTCTCTTCCCTTCACCTCTCATTAAAATAAAAGAACGCATTTTATCTTCATCAAATCTCCACCTCTTATTTCCTCATTGGTACACTTAAGTTCTTTATTACCCAATAGCTGCTCTAGAATGCTTCCTCAATGGTCTCTAGTCAATCGTAGGAATACTTATTCATGATCCATCTTTGTAGCTGACCCTTTTTGAACACATGTTAATTATAATCACTACACTGCTAACACCGGCTAAAATCCATCTGATTTTGACACTTAATGAGAGTGGCTGCTGGTGATTGATCACTTCTCGAAGATTTGATGACTCCCTTCATAATTTTTTTTTGATGAGATGAATGAAGGAGTTCTTCTCCCTTGAAGATACGAGGGATCTCGTTGAAACCTCGTGACACATCTGTTGTCGAGAGTAATACCACAGGTGGTACTGGTCAGAGGTGATCGTTCTCTGTTCCAGGTTTAAATTACGATCTGAGATGAATGAAGGAATTTGCATAAATGAAGTCCGCCCCCTAAAAAGGGTTGTGACGTGTGTAGCTAAGTCATACTCTTGGCCCTAGATGGCGCTACATGTGAAACAAAGAGACACATTTCTTAGGCTTAAAATCTGCTGCTCGTATCAGCGGGGGCTTGCCCACGGCAAGTGCCATTAGTCACAACACAACAAATGACTAGACACAATGACTCAACTGAAGAAAAGGATTCACATCTGGCAATCGGTAGGCACTGAACTATGTGTGCGGCTACAAGTGACATTACATCTGGCCAGAGTGTCAGTTACCATGTGAGGGAAAAGAAAAATATTACATGCTTTTATTTCCGAGTTTGGCAATCGTATGGATCAGCAAAAGATATTTTATGAATATTATAAACTGACTGTGCTTTAATTAAATATAGTTTCCCAATTTTAAAACAAGATTTAATAAGAATTTTTAGAATAATAAAATCTATACATTTAAAATAATTGGTAAAACCAAAGATCCAATCCCTCTGTCCCAATCATAAGCCCGATTCTCTGACTTTTGTTTCATATGATTGTTCTTAATTTCTAGATATGTTATCATTGATTACCTGTACTCCGTTATATAACAATAAAATGATAGCATTTAATTAGAGATCACTAAATAATGCCTTGGCACAGATCCAAGCCTCGATAATTGGTCCGATTTTCCCCTATTGTATTCACTAGTGCAGGTATAACTAATTAATCAAAAAACGCTCGGCAGACATACTTTTTAAAAAATACGTTTTCTCTTTTCTTGACAAGAGGAAGCAACATAAACTTCATTGATGTTATTAAAATAATTTACATTGAGGCAATGGTCGATCAGCAAATCACAAAAGGCTTCTAGTATTTATTTATCTTGAAAATTTAGAAGTAAAAACAAAATTCTAAAAGGCTGGGAAGCTTATAGGAATAATGGTTTAATCTCATTTATAATTTTTTAATTTGTAATGCTTATCTGGAATTTTTTTTTTTCTTCTGATCTTTTTTTCAGATATTCATTCGAATTTTCTATCGTAGATTTATTATAGTTTGATTTCCGTATGATATTACTATCAACCAAATAATATATTATTATTATGGCAATTAACTTTTTCTTAAATAAGGTTTTGACTCATTTCCCAATACTTTTTATGATTTTTTTTTTTCTTTATTCTCATAAAAAGGCGATTTTCAAAAAAAAAGGTTATATTTGCTGTCCCTTTTTTCTTTTAAATTATTTATATAATTCTCAATGATAATTATTTAAAAATCGAAGAATAATTTTTCTTCAAATTCACTGCCGAATAACGTATCTCATATGGAGTAAAAGTCAAAATTAAAATAAGTTGAACGTGAGCACAGAAAACAAAGAAAGGAAAATAAGCTCACTTTCACCCAGCAGATGATGCCTCGTTAGATTGCGATTTTTTTGGTTTATCTATACACTTTCAGTTATTCGAAACACAAAAAGGAATTAAAACAATTCTCGGATTATTAGAAAGTGACAGAATATAAGCAAGAACGGAGAGAAAGCAATAAGGAAAAACAAATACGTTTAGTTTTTATATTTATTTAGAGATGGCGCCACGTCTGATTGTAATGTTTCCCTTCTCTTTGATTCTTCGCTGAATACGAAAGGAAATAATTTAAATGTTTTATTATTTCTATATTTTTGAAGAAATTTAAAATATTCCAAGATATTGTAGAAACTAAAAAGGTTTTGTTTAAAAAAATTGATTACTAGAATTATAATTTTATTGATGAATGCTAAAAAATAAAAAAAAATCATTTGTTACCCATATTTCAGCATCGTCAAATAGTAACACAAATACTATTTATTCGGGTTCCATTATCACATATGAATTTAATATTGCTCTATAAACATTGTTTATTTTTTATAAAAATTTCATTAAATAAATAATAAGAAAAATTCGTCATTCCAAATTTTTTAATGCGTGATTTAGAACAACAGAAAAATAAAATGATTTTTTATTTAAATCCACTAGTTAAATATAGATGGCAGCACAAGTTTAATTTTCTTTTTTTTTAATTATTTTTTTAAATATTGCATTTTTCCTAATCTTGAAGGAAAATTAGCTGTAATTTTATAATAATATCTCAATAGAATTACATAAAACTATTTATCTCTCAGTCAATCAATTTTATTTTCAAAAAATTACGCAATTTTCTTTCGGGCGTAACATAACCCTTTTAAAATATTTTCTTATAAAATACAACTAAAATATGTTTGCAAAAAAAGTTAAATAAAGGCAATTAACAATATATCCATCAGTATAAAGTTTAAAAATATATAGATCTTACATTTCAATATCTATTTACTATTTAGAAGTCAAATTATTTGTTTCATCTTTCTGAAAACAGTCCCACATGGTCTAGTGGTTAGGATACCTGGCTCTCACCCAGGAGGCCCGGGTTCGATTCCCGGTGTGGGAAGATTTTTTTTTTTTTTTTTTTTTTTTTTTTTTTGTTTGTTTCCTTAGTATTCGATTTGAAAACCGTCAGTTTTTTACAACATGCTTTCTCACACCTTTTTGATTTTAATTTTAAAAAGATTATCTTCCTCAAATAGTCTTTAAAAATTTACTTTAAAATTACTTCAAAAATTTGACACTGTCGCATCGTTAACAAATTCCGAAATGAAATATGACAATTATTTTTAAACTTTTCAGGGAATACCTGAAAACACTAATTTATCATTATTTCAGAGCGACATATAGAGTTATTTGAAGAGTTTATAAAGATTCAAATGATTTAAATCCAAACCACTTTTAAAAATAATGGAAGTCACTAAGTATATAACTGATTATCTGGGAGGGGGGGATCCTTATTCGAAATTGAATAAATTATCTTATAATTGTTATGAATATTGTTACTAGACTTAAAGATATTTTAAGACTAGACTTTAAAAGACTACATTTATACAAGATAGAGTAATAGCTTTCAAAAACAAATTAAATTTAGTTCTTTTTATTGTTATCACTAAGAAGGATATTGATTTTAAAACCTTTATTGTTCAACATTTTGAATCATAGGATTGATTTCACGAGTCATTTCAAAATCCTATAAATAAAAGTTATTGACAGCTTTAAGATCTGATAAGCGAGATCTCATTTCATAAGAACCTCCTCCCTCCAAAAAAAATTGTTTTTATGGAAACAGCTAAGTTTCAAATACACGGTATATGAAAAGAATAAGGGCAATAATAAAACTAATATTTTGTTCCAGTATTTTGTTTTCTTTCCTTCTCTCTTTCTTACTTCTTGTATCCAAAGAAATTGTCAGCCATTTATTATCTTTTAGGAAACATTAACAACTGAAAATAATTTATCGCACCGATAACCAAGTCCAAACATGGAATTAATTCCATGTGACAAATTCCGAATTTTTCAAATCTAGCTGCTAAATATTTATAAAATTCGGATTTCTCAACTCATCGAATTTTTGTTTGAAATTTCGGTTCCTCTGACCGATATAATTAACACTCAATTAGTTATTGAATACTGGCAAATGTTGTGATTCGTTAATTGATAAGTAACTAATGATATGTAATTAATTATTTTAAAAAAATAAGCTACAAAATAATTATTAAAAAGGCCGATACATATTATAGTATTTCCATAGATAGTTTCAAAGATGTAATTTTCATAATGCCATTGATGTTCTTTTTAAGTTCTATTTGAATCCTTGCTGTAAAATCTTTTTTTTTTACCAGTAAGCAGTATAACATGATAAAATCAAGTTTGATTTAGTTGCATTATTTTTCTCATCTGTTCAATATATAACACTCCATCATCTTTTCTTTATATTAACATTCGTATAAAGAGGTAGAAGTGAAGATTTATAAGTAGAGGCTTGTTTCACCGGGTAAAGTCTCAAAAACGGAAATGAGAAGCTTGAAGATTCCGGTATGGTGGTAGGTTCTCGCCATCCTGGTGGTATATTAATAGTGAGGAGTCGAGTCCCGTCCTGCCGATGACGGGAAGTGTTAATCGGGGCAATTCACGAACTTTAAGACTTAACTACAATAGCTTCTGTATATTGTTACAAAATTCCGAATATTCAATTTAACCGTGTACCTTTATCTGGAGGGGGGGATGATTCAAGTTCGTTTACAATATTAAAAAGTTTTCGTTAATTGTTTTGGGATAACTAAACATTTATTTTTTCAAATTCCAAAACTATTTAAAAAATAATTTAGAAACTATTTCATAAGAAAACATTTCTATTGAACTTTTTATAATGTAGAATTGAAATCAAAGGCCAAGAGCTTTAATCTCAAACCTTGCATTGTGAGGTTTCTAACATCAAAAAATTAAAAAAAGTGAATGATTAAATTAAAAAATTTTTAGATTAACGTCTGGTTTTGAAAAAGCAGGAGTATTAATTTCAGACAGACGTCTGGGTTTAGCCCATATATGTATAATGATGACCACTCGTATCAAACTTCTACATCATACTAAACGACGAATATCCGATTCCGATGGATTTAATAAACACTAGGTCATAGTATAGGAATAGGGTGTGAAAATGGTTGACTTCTACGCCAAATCACTCGAAATTGGATACATACCTTGGATTTTATATTAATTTTCAACCATTATAAAAAATTAATATGAAATGGCTTAAAAAATAATGGTACTTTTTAAGAAATGGAAAAACTCTCTATGAAGAGAATATTATTGCTTTTCAAGACTTTTATATCAAATTATGGCAATTTTATAGAGTAACTGCTAAAATCATCAGATTATAATAAAGTAATAGATGCTATAATCCTACTTAAAACGTAAAACTGTTACAGATCAT
This sequence comes from Argiope argentata, assembly GCA_026289955.1. Taxonomy (NCBI): domain Eukaryota; kingdom Metazoa; phylum Arthropoda; class Arachnida; order Araneae; family Araneidae; genus Argiope; species Argiope argentata. Next base: position 360 of record JAOUZG010017192.1, on the reverse strand, counting down.
GATTGAATCTCCCCAAGATAAAAAAGATAAATGTCATTAAATAATTTTAACCTCATTGACTTTCCTGAAAAGTCAGTGGAAGTATTCGCTTTCGCTTCGGACTCAAAACAATAACTTTTATATTTAGACTTGTAAAGGGAAGAAGATGGAGTATACATTTGGATCTTTTGATCCAAAATTGAATACAAATGGATAATTTTCGCGTCAAAATCAAATACCACATTTAATATAATACATTTCATTTATCCAACTTATCGTGCATATAAGTAAATACTTTTGCGTATATACAAATAAATACAATAGACCCATCGTGGCTTTTCATTCAAAATTCTTAAAAATATATAACCCGAGCCTTTCCCA
>JAOUZG010017188.1:6099-75723 GCA_026289955.1 Argiope argentata | reverse complement strand
ATATATATATATATATATATATATATATATATATATATATATATGGTTTGGAAAGAAAATTACTATAATTTGGCCAGACAGCAAACTTTAGTTTTTCATGGTGTAAAAAAGTCATTGCATTTTCATCAACAGGGGGAAAATAAGAAAAATCTTTATATACTGAATTTCGAATCACCAGTGAAAATAATTTGATCTTCAGGAATAAGGATGCACACATTGTTATTTTTTTTAACAAAAGACTTCAACATTCCTTTAAAATTGAATAAGATTGAATAAAATCCCCATTAGAGCAAGATAAAAAATGTTCAGCTATTATGAAACGATTTTATTTTGTAAGTAATTAATTTTACATGAATTATTGAAAAAAGCATATAAAGCATAAAAAACAGAATTAAGTTCAACAAATACAATTTTAATTGAGTTTTAAAATTAAATTTAAGAGTTGCATAGCTAAAAGGATTTTATTATTTATATAAGCCTCAATAAACTGAAAAATAAGTATTATAGTACGATGTTGGCAAATACAATTGTATTAAAGCAGATAGTTATGTCTAATAAAATATTATATATCTTAATCTAGAAGTATTGAATTAAAAGTAAGAAATTTTAGAATAAAAATAAAAATATGAAATCTCTGGTTAAAAAAGGAATAGCCATCTGAAGACCTTAAAAATTATTTTCCCATATAAATAAGAGTATAGAATTCACAATGAAATATTGCCACTCATAATTAAATTTTGAAAAAACTTGGATTTTTTTTTCCATTTGCAGGTTTGCACAGAATAGTTCAAATCAGCAATTATTGAAGCACAGCCAGTCGCAGGACTGGGGAATTAATAAATCCACACACAGCATAAACAGGTCACAGGTAAATATTATATTATACTTTAGAGATGGAGATGCAATTCAATTTTATTCAGTACTATTCTATTAGAACATTAAGAATATAAAAAAACAGAACCAAAGTTTAGTGATGATAAAAACAAGATATGAATTTAGTACAAATGAAATAACACCAACATTCAAGTTTTGTAATGATTGAAACCTCATTAATAAAAAAAATGAATTTTATTTCTGTTAATATCCATAAAATAAAACTAATAATAATTATTAACATTTCACCGGACTAGTCATAAAATTGGATTTTCCATCTCAATTATGAAATTTATTAATGGATTAATTTTATTAATAATTTTTATTAGTAAACAATTTAATAACTTGTACAGAATATTAAAAAAAACTGTTATTTTTAAAATGAACACATATTTAAACAAACGAAATTATTTTTAATTAAAAAAACTAGAGAATTTTTTATAAAGGATGCTGCCAATTGTGAAGCATTTCTCACAACTTTAAAATTATTTATATTTTTAGATACTACTGAAAACCGAGTCGATTTATGTAGATTTTCCTCCTCATTATTTTGCATGAAATTGTCTAATTCACTATTTAATAAAGTTGAAATCATCTCAGGCTAATAGATAACATATGAACTGAAATGCATATTACAATAAAATGCACACAAACAATTACTTACTTCACTGATGCATAAAGCTGAAACAAGTGTATGGTTTCTTATGATATCGACAAGAACAAACTTATATTCTATTTTATAAGAGTTCTTTTTTTTCCTCTCTTCTTATTAATAGTTGTCTGAATCAAATGGCAAAGAAATCACTGAAGAAGAAAATTCTCCGGGTGGTTATATGGCAAAGAATATTAGGTAAGAACAATTCTAACGCAAATGTAAAACCTCTAAATTAAATACTTTTAAAATTTATTATTATTCATGAATTAAATTATCCAAATAAAATGTCATATATTAAAAGTATTAAATTTTAATTTTGGATAAGATAGTTACAAAATGTAGATGCATTAATTATTTTAAAACTAATGGTGAAATAATTTCTCATTTTTACATAATCATTTTTTTAAAGTAAATTCATATGACCTTTGCAAGTATATATATATATATATATACAATGCAATACAAGAGCAAAAAATAGAGAAATTTTTCCCTTCAGTAATTTTGTTATGAGATTTTGATAAGCATGTCTTTTATGAATCGACTTTAAAAGGGGAATCTTTAAAAGAATGTTGTAGCATTTGAAATTTTTATTCTATTACTCAGAGCATGAGAAGTGGCTGAAATCATGAATTTTTTAGAAAATGTGTTAAAAATAATTTTTAAAAAATTGAAAATGAACCAACAAGTAAGATAACATTTTAGAATGAAGTTAACATAAAAAAAAAGTGAAAAATGAATTAAAATTTAAATTAGATTTTAAAATATCATTGCATTATATATATATAAGGGAATTAATATTTGGAAACAGTAAATATATGTTTTTTTCATATCAAATATCTTCATTATCTAAAGTTCTTGTTACAGAACTATATTCAAAAGTTAAATGTTCACATTAAAAAAAGTTTTGTTTACTGATTAGACCTAATTTATTTTTCAGATTGGTAAATGGCCACTTTTATCCAACAGCACAGAAATCTTTGATCACAATGCCAACAATGACACACAGAGTGACTTTTGAAAATGACGACACTCCCAAGCAATATCCAAAGGTGAGGTATTCATTTTTCTTAGATCTTATAAAATGAAAAAGATGCTGAACACCTAAGTAATTCTTCTCCAAAATATTGAACAAAATTTGTGAAAAAAAAAACAAATTTCTATCCATAATTTATCAATCAGATAATACTAATCGCATTACAATGTTCATTAGATGCTTTTATGAAAAAACTTTTATTTATAATGCCTTATAGTCAAGTAAAGAATTTACTAAAGCAGCCAACTGTTTAAATAGTAAAAAAATAAACCATCTCCACATAATTTCAAATAAAAAAAAATCCATTATTTGTGTATCTTCCAGTTCAGTAAATTCTATATGTTATGAACAAAATCAAAAGATTTTGTATGGAACTTGCATAGAATTTCAGGGATATTTGATTATCACCTAATTATATCAACCTAATAAAAAATTGAGAATTATTAATTGTCACAATTTAATGATATAATGTACAAATTGATGTAATTGAAAAGAGGGGACTTGAATCTAATATAAATTAAACAGTTACTGTATCACATTATTTATTTTACAATGGTGAGTATACTGTCATTTTAATTATACATTGTGTACATAGTTAAAAGTGGTATGATATTACTTTATATTAACTTTTAATTTATTTTAAAGTCCATATAAAAAATTTTCTTCCCACTATAGAGCCTGCCATCTTCCCAATCTTGGGTTCAGTGTCCTCCAAGAGAAAATGGTGAAGTGCCAAAGTCCAAGGAAGCAGGGCCGAATAATCATGAAATGAGTACTGAATTATAATCCCAGTGGTGCCAAAATTTTACAAGATCAGAAAACGTACCTTTTAAAACTGAATTTTTGAACAAAAATAAGAATTACCACTTTTTACAAGAAATTACTTTATATGTCTGCAGTAATAGATTTCTTTTAGTATAAAAAACTAATTATGTTTTAGTTTATAATTTAGTCCACAGAAGTATTCCAAGGAAAATCATTACATCAGAATTTTAAAACAATTTCACTAATAATTTCCATGGCTTTCCTCAGAAAGTGCAAATTTATTAATTTCAAAATGGTAGGATGGTATCTAAAATGTTAGAAAATCACATAAACGATTTATATGAAAAATAAATTTTATTAAACATTTAAAAAATACAACTATATAATGTTTGATAATATATATGTAATTATAATTTCATCAATTGAAAACAATAACAGTCTAGTTTATTAGCAAAGGAATATCTTCTATATGGATTCACAAAGGATGCCAGTATGATCATGAAGTATATATTTATGATTGTATTTTATGTATAAAATGTAAATTTATGTGTATGTTTGCTTTAGGGGCTCTTTAATTTAATTTAGTAGGTAGTTTTGCCCTTAAAAATTGCATTTACATGACTTTTACTAATATAAACTATTCTATTTGTCAGAAAACTTTTGAATCATACAGCCAAATTTAACGTACGTAGAAAATGTAGCATGTCACTGCCATTATCAATATATTCTAATGGATATGTACTCATTCATAAAAACACAGCAGATATAATAGAATTTTGTGTACCATGAAGCAGCTGAAACAAATATCTACAGTTAAACTAATATGATTATGTGTAATGATATTCTTAATAATCTTTCAAAGTTTTTGAATTCAAGCTGTTGTCATCATAAATAATTTTCTTAGTCTGTCTTCATAAGGTAACTTTCAGAAATGGAAATCACTGCATTTTGAAAACCATCTCTGAATCTCTTTTGTATATTTTCAAAATATGATTTTGTAATATTTTGATATAATATTTTATAGACTAAGTTATTTTCAGAAAATTTTCTATGTGTTTAACAACTTTTGTAACATGATTTTTTTTGTACATAAAATAAAGATTTAATATATAAATACAGCAATACGCAAAGAAATCTTGATTTTGGACTGTTAAAGGTTTTAAACCACAAACTTATTTCTAAATATTCATTTACAGGAAAAAATTTAATATACAGAAAAATAATTTAACAGCAATTATTTCTACTTGCATATTGCATGTGGAAAATGAATTTCTCAGATTTTTTTGCTGTTTATAATGAGAGTGAAGGTCATATAAAAATAGATATTAAGAAGATTTGTACTAGAGAGCCCACTACATCAGTCTGGGGCAAAATATATCACATACAATGTGTTAAATGCAAATTATAAATTCGGGTTTAAATCACAGACACTTTTACGAAAAAAATATTGCAATTGAAAGTATTCTGTATAAAAAAATTATTTAAGAAAATTATATATTTTAGTGATTTTATATTAAAAATTAGAATTCTCAGTATACACTTTTTTAAAAGAAATAATAAACTTAAAAATATTAATTAATGTACATGTTTGCTTTAGGGGCTTTTTAATTGGTAGTATTGCCCTTGAAAATTGCATTTACATGACTTTTATGACATATATAAATTATAGCTAAAGAAAACATTCATATAGTTTATAAACGGAGTTTTACCATAAAAACATAGTTTTTCTACAAATCACATGAAAACCTTTTTGACTTTATTTCCCATTACTGATGTGACAATGGCTTGGCACTTTAAGAGGAAGATTTTTCTGCAAGTAAAACATTAAGACACTATGAAATAATATTTAAAAATAAATATTTTCAAAAGTTTATTCCTGAATTAATATATTCTTTAAAAATCACTTAATATAATTCTTGAGAATGCCATTTTTATAATTTTATGAAATAAAGTTAAGAATAAGAATATATGTGATTTATACCAGTAATTTTTACTTCAAATAGTTATTAAATTCCAGCTTATTAGAAATTTAATTAACACCTGTGAAAGCTCATGCTATTGGCCGCTTCTGATCATAATATCATCATCATCATACACAAATATTTTTTATAAGAATTTCAAAGCATAAAAGATGAGATTTCTAAAATATTAACATATTTATAGTATAATTTACTTCTTATTCTCTCCATTTTAAGTAATTAAAACAGCATTTAGGTATTAATTTAATCATCAATTTCTTTTACATAAACAATAACACATATTGATATTTAATAAATTTGATGAACATTTAATTTGGCTCTCAAATAAAAGTAAAGCAGATCATTATATTTGAAATTTAAACTGTAGTTTAATAGAAAAATTATGCTTTTCTGTTAATTTAGTAAATTTGTTTATTAAATTTATTTGTTATTGTGAATACTTTAAAGAACTGAATATAAATTTTTATAACAATGTTGAATTTCTATTATATTAAACTAAATTTCAGAAATAGCTATGCCTCATATGGAGACATTAATTCTCCCCTGCTTTTATCTTATAAGAAAAACACTTGAAGATATTTGCTATGAGAGGTATCCTTAAAAATTCAAGTGGACATATTTCATTGTTACAAAAAATAATTGCATCTTCTTTCTATATTTCAACTGTGAAAAGTTAATTTGATTACAATTAACATTTATTTATTTATTTCATTCAACTGTATTGTTATAAACATTTTATAAAAAAGCAATGAAAAATTATTTAAATTGTTCCCAGCCAAGAAAGAAAAATTCATACACATAACAGATTTTTCTGTTGTTGCTCCAAAGATTTTAATATTTTAGCATCTTTTAATGTACTTTTATAGTTCATATTAGAATTCCAGTAATATAATAGTAAAAACTAAAAACCCATTTAAAAAGATTTAAAAAAAAAGCAAATACATAAAAAGCAAATCTAGTTTCTTCTTATTTATAAATACATTTTATTTCAAAACAAGAAAACCTTTCTTACTTTATTTTTCAATCAATTTGTAATGTTCTTCTGACAATTTTCTTAGTCTTTCTGCAGCCTAAGTTAAAAAATATATGTATATACATAATTTCATTAATTTATAATCATAGAAAATTTCACATTTAAAGATATAAAATAAATATTTTTATATTTAATTAATTGCAAAATATAAAAATTATATCTGGAAGAATATATGTTAATCTAATAGTTTAACTATCATTTCATCAGATGATAACCAACAAAATGCACTATTAAAAAATTATTAATTAATTTATAACTAGGAATAATAAATACATTTGAGGTTTCAGCAAAATTTTACATTATTTTTAAAAAATAATGATAAATTAATACAAATAGAGCATATTTTTCAAAAAGTAATCATATTATAAATATTCTTTAATTAAAAAATGTAAGAAGTCAGTAAAAAAAATTTCATATACAAATTTATGATTAAAAAATTATGAAAATAGTTGTGTAGCCTAATAATTCACATCAATAAACAGAATACAAAAATTAAAATACATTGGGCAAGCATATTACTATGCAAAAATTTATTCAGTAAAAAATTATTAACAATAGAATTTAAAAACTGTAGAATTTTTAGTCTTGATTTTTATGCAATTAAATTTTCCGGGGGAAAAAAGACGATGTTTAAGTTGTTGAGAGGTTCTGAGCAAATATGATGAAATTGTAATTTATGTACTGAAAAATTTTAATAGCATTCATTAATATAAATTTACTGATGGGCACTTAATTTTATTACAATGGGTGACAAGGTAAATTAGAAAAAAACTTAAAGGGAATCTAAAAATATGAATAATTTTTTTAATATTGCTAACATGAGGCATTACAATATAAAGGCTTATAAAACTATAATTTCTACCTAAAAAAAATTGAAAAATAAATATCAATTTTCTCTTATTTTCAAATATGCATCTAAATTCAAATTTAAAATTTTTATACATTGCAACAGTTGATGAAAAAATGGAACTTACCTGTTCAGGAGTTAAATCTCTCTGAGCCTGAGCTAACATTTCATATCCAACCATGAATTTCTTGATAGTAGCCGAACGTAATAAAGGAGGATAATATGAAGCATGTAACTGCCAATAGCTGTAATCTTTAACATCTGGGCCAGTTGGGGCTCCTTTAATTTTGATTAAATATTACTAATAAATTGTAGATAAATTAAGAATCAAATTTAAGAAAAATAAGTAAATTTGATTTTAAAAATATTTATCAACATAATAGAAAATCAAAACCTTAGCAAATACTACTAACTATTCTGCTAATGTTTGCACATGTATTCGTTTCTAGTACAGGTAGGTAAAAATAAAACATTTAATTTTATGCTATACATTTTTCAACTTCTTACATTCAACATTTTAAAATATTTTAGAACCTTCAACCTTAATTAGATTATTAGTCAATTCACACTAAAGCTACCATGGCCAGTAAGATGACCATTTTCCAATGGCAGTTCCAATGTATCGGTAAAATTTCAGTATGTTTAGTGTTAAAAGCAAAGATTTTGGATAAACATTTTTTTTTTGTCTTACCATTTGATACATTAATAAAAACTTAATGGAACAAAGGAATTATAAATCAAATTTGAAAAAAGAAAAATAATCTAATCTAATAATAATTTCTAATAAAATAATCTAATAATAATTTCTAATAAAATTAGAAAAAAAAAAATCCTAGAAAAATGAAATTTGTTTCACTGAAAATTTAATATTTTAAATTTAAAGATGATATAAAAATAATTTTTGAGAAATAACTTTTTCTGCTTTAGTTATGACAGAAAAAAGTAAAATTATTCTACCTCTCCCTTTAGAGAATCATATTTTTTTTTAACTACACTGATAATCCATTTACATAACAAGGAACACAAATCATTTTGTTAGATTCTATATCAGTGGACTATAATGAGAATCAATAAAACAAATAAACAAGCAGACTTTGAAGATTAATATTGTCAAAAATTTTAAATTCCATCAAAAAAAGAATCTAATAATAATTTCATTTTATTATAAAATAAAAATGGATTACTGAATCATATTAACTGGAATGCATAAAAAAATGTATAACAAACTTTTAAAAAGATGTATAAAAGAAATAACTTTATAAAAAAAAGTATTTCCATAATCCTTATTTACAGTTAATGTTAACCAAATTTTTACTTTCTTACAATAAGAATGTGTTTCTAAATAAATGGCTTGAAAACACATCTAACTTATTGAGCAAACAATATTTAAAATATTACAACTTTTTTTCTTAGGTATTAACTTATTTTCTTATTATAAGTAAAAATTGCAGTTAATAGACTTTAAGTTTAAAAGAAAAATAGAATGTAAAAAATAAATCCATAATTTTAAAAAAACATATAGGAAACAATTACAAAGTATCTAAATGTTGCTTGCTCTTTAGTTAATTGCTTGAATTACAAAGCAGGTTTTCTTTTATTTCAAGCACTAAAATATTATTTATTTATGCTTCAAAAATAAGTAAAACTATCATCCAAAAATTAATCTGAATGCAAAATATGACTATGTATTCACAAAGTGCTAACACTATAATAAATTACAAGTATTTGTTACAGTACTTGATTTTCATAATTTTAGTTTCACCCAAGCAAAAGAAAAATTATTGAACCAAAATTATAGAATTAAGAAACATAATAAAAATATATTAAGATTTTCTATATTGTAATATAACTGAATTTTAAAAAATATCCAGAGACAAATACACAATTTATAGTTCCCATATTCCATAGTTTTTAAATTACAATCTACTAATCTACTAATTTAAATTACTAATGAGAGTGTTTACCTCTAATATAATTCTCTAATACTTATAAAGAAAAGATTCTATCTGTATAACTACAGGCAATCTAAATAACAGACCAATGAGCCTTGACTAAACAAAACTGGTAACTATATATTTTGAAAAATGCAAATATCTATCTTGATGTCATTTTTTGCTTATTCAAAAGCTAATTCATATTTAGACCACTTTTTGCTAGTAAATTGTTTAATTGTTATAAAAATTCATTAATAATTATAACAAATTGAATTTAAATGACTTTAAAAAAAGCCAACAAATATTCCTTTTTGGAAGAGACCTTTGCAAAACCAAAAGCAATGCCACAATGCAAATAAAATTTATGTTCTAATTTCACCTGGAATCTATTATTTAATTTATACACATTAAGATATTCATAACATGATCTATGATTATAAAAATATAATCTTAAAATTGAAAGTATGTAAGTTAAATATTCCATTAAAACATACCATGCCATCCCATAGAATAAGGAAAAGAAGTATTAAACAAGTTATCATATTTGGTTAGTAGCTTCTTCATTATAGCTGCCAAAGCTGAAGAAAAATATAAAGGATATAAAAGAACAATAGTAATTAAATACTAAAATGTAAACAAAGATTAATGGAATAAATATTTTAAAAACTGTTACAATAATCAGCAAATATAATGCAGACAACTTACAATATTTCTCTTCTTCAGTTAAATCAGATAATCTCAGAATATGCCTCCGTGGTAACAACATAGTTTCAAAAGGCCAAATTGCCCAATAAGGAACCAAGACAACCCAACTTTCATTTTCTAATACAACACGTTCCTGGAACAAATAATAATTTAAAGAATAATATATAAATATATTCACATAATAAATCACTAAATTGATTTCAATTGAATAAATTAATATTTGATTCCCGATTTATTCTAATAAGATATTACATTTATGAAAATAACTCACAAAATGTGAACAAAATGCAAATTAAGTCACTTTCAAAAGATTTTTTTAATTATTAAACAGCAGCTATAAGAAAAAAGAAAGTGTCTCTTTTGAAAGGGATTTTGCCTCACTTTTATAAAGTAATTACCAGATGCTTTCATGTCAATCAAAGTTCTTAACATGTAAAAGGATTTCTATGACACTTACAATTTTTTAAAAAAATTAAATTGTGAGAGATATTAGGGTTTTATATTTTAATATTCACATACACATTCTGTTTATTTTCTAAATAAGCCATGTTCTGACCTCTTTAAAATATAATTACTTGAATTTTAAAACATGCAAAAATCAATTTTAAACCATATTTTCAGAATTGATTAAACAAAAATATTCAAAACTCAATTTTTAATTGATCAAAATTTTATGCAAAATTTTATAAAATAAACATTTTAAATTGAATATTATCATCTTTTAAAGTATATTTGTACCAATTTAATTACTTTCTATCAAACAATCTGACCTATCAAGCAAAAACATATAGAAATAACGTCTCCTTTATTATTTGTATAGAACAAGATCTAATCTCTCTGTCTCTCTTTTTCAACAATCCTTAAAGATGATTCACTTCTTGCTAGTAATATTTTCTTAACCCTAATCAATTGCATTGTAATCTAAACCCTTGTCAGCACTTTCTTCTCAAGTTTTTCATACATCAACACAACATATTTGTTGTATTTCATAGCAAAATGAAAACTGAATATGGATTTTGACTACTTTTTTTCTTTTTTCAAATAAGGCTCAAAATGTGACACATATCTACGATTTCAAATAAACCTAATATCCACAAATAGGATTTCATTTATCTAAATAGCATTTTCAAGTTGACATCCCTCTAGCAGATTAGATGCAAAATTTAATATAAATCTATGATTCTACTGATTAATTTATATGTGGAATTTCATCCAGGTTTTAAATTATTTTATTCCAATTGACTTGAACAGATTTCTCCCAGATATACTTTGTTCAAAGTTTAGAAGAAATATGCAAATTTGGAAAAAAAAGACAACAAATTTCAGGTTAATAGCTCATCCCCCCCCCCGAGTTACTATGTTTATAGACAGGCATAAACACAAAAATGCATTATCAGGATACAGGGATGATTGAGACAAGGAAATTCATCAAAATTTTCTTATTGGATTCTTTGAAAAATAAGATGTTTTTCTTGTATTTTTTTTTATTTGAAAAAGTAAAAAGGGAAAAAAAAACTACTTAAAATATTTATAAAAATAAATTATATTATAAATAGTTTGAAATTTTTAAATAGGAAATAGTTGAAAATATACTGTATCACCCCCCCCCCCAAACCCAATAAATTTTGAAAGATTTTACTAACTATTTAAGAGTATAATCTCAATCTCGGTTAATGACCATTTTATTTAGCTATATAATTCGAAATTTTTCAAATGGGCAGGTCTATTTATGCAAATGAAAATGAAATAAAAGAAATTATATAAATAGTAATACTGATAGATTTTTCTAATTATAATAATAACTTCTATACACATTTAAGCTATAAAATTAATAAAAAGTATTAAACATCAAAATATGAAACTACTGTAAATTCAATAAATATAATACATTGCAAATGCAACCCAATTTATAATACTTATGGGAACTAGGATATAAAAATGAATCGGAAAAATTGATATATTTAGAAAAATAAGCATCACTTAAAATAAAAGGTAATTTCGTAAAAAAGATTTAAAACATTAATCAAATTTATCAAATTATCAATAATTACCTTTGTTTTAAGTTCCTCATTTAGATAATCTAACAATAAAATTGAATTATTTTTCAAAAAATATTCATATTGTTGCTTATCTTCAATTCTAGGTTCATCAGGAAGAAACGAACTGGCCCAAATCTAAAACATTTCAGTAAATAAATAAAGGAATATTAAAACAAAAAATTAATGAGCAATGAATACTTTATAACAAAGTGAATTCGTCTTTTTTTATTATGATGCAACTGTGATAATATATACAAACTCTTTTCAGACAAACAAACAAACAAAAAACTCTAAAAAATTATTTTTAAAAATCCTAATAAAAAAGAACATATATAGTAAAAACTTATTTCAAATAACAGTATTTCTTTTAATTAATTTTTTCAAAAAAATCTCTTATTTTCACATTTATCATTTTTATAAAGTACACAATAAAATTTGTTTTAGTTCTTAGCCAAATCATAAATCATAGTTAGAAACCAAATTCTCTCAGCACCATTGCTATTGTGGAAAATAGACTATGAAAGTACATGCAAAGTTTATATATGTTTAAGACAAGAATTTTACCAAAATATAGACAGGAAAAATTTTTTTAGCCATGTGATCCTCCAATTTAAAGAGAGTTAATTAAAGTTACAGAAATTACACACTGAGAAGTGTAGAAAAAACAGAATTTAGAACATAAAAAGAGAGAATAAAATTTCTTTTTTATATTCAGAAGATATTTTTTAAAAAAAAATTTAAGTGGTAATTTTAAGTAGGTAGATAAATTAAACCCATTGCAGACATGTATATATAAAGCAACAAAATAAGAAAACAAATGTTTGAATCAGCTTGCTGAATGATTTTCTAATGCAACAGATCTATCAAGATGTTTTCTGCATCTGAAATTTATGGATTAGAAACACTTTTTGTAACAATATTAATATGGCAAATACTTAATATTTCATAAGCATTTTTCAGTAAGATATTCACATTTGCATGCTCAAATTTCATCTCCAATTCTTTAAATTTTTAATCTTTCTGAATATATCAATACTTTTTACCCTTTTTAAAAAGAAATTCCATGTGTTGATAGCAATCAGGTTAAAAATATTATAACACACAAATAATATTAATGAAATCCTACATTGTGGGCTGTATATGTAATAATGCACTGCAAATAAGAAACAGTGATCAGAGTCTAAAAATGATCAATTACTGGAAGTAAGAAGCTGTAATCTCATTTGGTTAGTAGATAGAAGTAAATTCACATTTCGGGATTTTGAAGGACGACAGGTTTCTATGCAAAAATACTCTAATTATTTAAAACACATTTAAAAAAGCAGAAAATCACAGCCACATACAAAGTGTGTTGAATTTAGTCTCTAATCTAGTCATTCTTGATAAATTTATGCATTGAATTTAATAGTGGAATTTTGGCTTAGTATAAGTTGTCATATTTTAAATAAAATTGCCTTCATAAATATTTCTGTTGTTTTTATTACTAATGGTATATGCAGATATATCATTTGCATAAAAAATTGAATTTTCAAAAATAGTTATATTTCTAAATAAAACAGTCATCAGAAAAAATAAAAATTTTTTTAGAATTTTGATAATATTAAAACATCTCTTGTTTGGTTGAAAAAAAATTAAAATATTCGAATGTAATATTGAAAAATAGCATTATCACAGATTGTTTATTGTAGTACAGCTTTATGAGTAGTAAAATATTTGATATGGCATTTTAAAATGTTTAAAATAGCATTATTATTATGAGATGGCTACATATGTTAGAAGTGACGAAATATAGACATGAAATCTATATTTCCAGAAGTATTATTATTTGAAGAGAGAATTTCAATGTTAAATTTAATATTTCTCCCTTTCTGAATAAATGATAAGAGAAAAGAAAAACATTTAAACTATATATTATAGAACAAGACAAGTTTACAATCCATGTTAGGAATTTTAGCTAAAAACATGTAACTAATAATTAAAGAATTTTTGAATCCAGCACATACTTGACAATGAGGATGGGGATTTGAGCATCCCATTATTTTCCCTTTATTTTCAAAAATCTGGAGGGAAAAAAAAGGAGATTAAATTCCAGAAAATATATCATATTTAAGTAAGAGAATTATCAGTAAAAAAATTTAGGTAATAATTTTATATTAATTAATTAATTAATACACTCATATCAGCATCAAATTAATAAATTTCATGCAATTGAACCAAACTAAAAACCACCATTTTTGAATTAAAAAAAATTTTTTTGTTAAAATTTAGCAACAGAAACAAACTTTACAGTTTAAAAATTAATCCTAAATTATTTATATTTATTTCATTTCATTATCATATAAATAAACATTATATTTTTCATAGCCAGCAATATTTTTTTAAACTATAAAAGCGAATATATCAATTTATATCATAACTAATTAAACAATGTTCTGATGTGATATATTAAAATAAAAATAATACATTTGTAGATTCCAATCAAAAACTAATTCCTACATTAAGACTCTTATCACACTCATGATAAAAATTATTAATAATTTTTTATTTATTGTTTCATTATACAACAAAGTAATAATTATAATTAGACATATAAATAACTATGAATGAATAAGGCTACATAATAACTAAGTGGCAAAAAGAAAAGGGTGGAACTCATTTTTAACTTATAAATTTATTTTACCATGCATAGATAAAGCCATGCAATTTATATATATGGTTTTGTCCATACACTATATATTAAATGAAAAAAAAGCAATATTTTATATTTTTCTCAGTTAAATTAAAGCAACTAAAATCTTTAACATTCTCCTTTATGAAGTCTATTTTATATTTAAAAAAAATAAGCTGTCAGACAATTAGCGTATGCAAGTGCATGGAGCGTTGGACAGAAAAAAAATAATGTATTAAAATGTATTTCTTAAAAACAAATTTGGATATAAATCTTAATTTATTTTTGGTTAAAATTTATAAATTCAATTACAAGAGTCAAAATTTTTTTAATTTAGTTGGATTAAATAAGGATTACTTGTTGATTCTTTAATGTAAATTTAATGAAAACTTATTTTATAAAATGAGAGAAGTGTTTTGTAGGTCCTCCCTTTACTTTCAGTAAATATTATAATGCAAGACAGAAAAAGTTCATAGAAATTTAACAGTATTTTTAATTGTAAAAGTATTATTTCTCTCTGGAAATAATAATTAAGTTTTACTGTAACAAATAATTATTAATAATAATATACCAGAAATGAAGAGAACAGAAATAAAACTGTTAAAAAATAAACAAGAAATAATTATTTAATAAATAAAAGAGTACCTGAACCCATTTAAATCTGGCTCCCAAATCAAGAAGTTCTTTGATCCATGCATCAATCACCTTTATTATTTCTTCAACAGTCATCAGGGGCAATGTAATATCTGATTTTGGATGAAAGCACATAACCCGACATGTACCTTTTGCTACATCTGATTTAAATAAAGGGTGAGTTGATTCATCTGAAACAAATAAAAAAATTACTAAGAATTGATTTTAAGTATTAAATTAAAAGATAAAAACAAAAAAATCAAATGATCATATTAAAGCAAACTTTCTATAAATATAACTAGACACTCATTAAAACTATCTTTAATAGAAACTTGAGTGTGAAATTATATGTCAACCATATTTCTAAATTTTAATGAGATGATTTTCTTAAAATAAGAAATGCAAAAAGTACAGCTTATGCATGGATAATAATAATTAAATAACATTAATAAGAGTAGAATATTTCTATAAGCAATTCAGGAATCAAAAAATAAAATGCTTTATTGAAAAATGAATAATTAGAAAAAGAAAATTTTATGCCTCAAGAGTTACATTATGTTAAATGTTTCATATAAGTGAAATTTTAGAAAAGCAGAAAAATTAATGTATATTAAATATTACAACCAATCAAAATGGAGCATTAATATTAAAATTAATAAAACATAATTAAAATTATGGTAGAATGAAGAATGTTCTTTTATTTTTTATTTTACAAAGTCTATTTCTATTTTAATAACAGGGCTAAAATGAAATTGGTGAAAAAATAAATAAGATTGTATTCAAATTAATAGAAAGTAATTGAAAACATATATGATCAATCTTCTCTTCAAATACATTAGAATTGCAACAATTACCTGGAGATGGGACATCTTCCAGAAGTGCTGGAAAATCATTTGTGAAGACATAAGTGCCATCATAGTAAGGGTTCATCTGTTAAATATACTGCAAATTAAGGAGTTTTAAATACAGAGTAGATGAACACCAATATTAAAAATAGTTTCAGAAACTATTTTCTTTTGAAATATCATATCAGATTTTATAAAAGAACAACATAAAATTTAGAATCTAAATCTATTTTCTGGCTAGACTGTATCATGAAGAATAGAATAATGAAATTCATCATCAGAATTATAACCCAAACTATCAAGCCATGAATTCTTAGTATCAGTGGCTATCTTATTTTACATCATTATAAATCCTAGACAAAAATGAAATGCTTTTGAATCCCAATGGATCAACTACATTTAGTCAGCCAATAAATAAACAATTATAGCAAGAGAGTTAGTAAATAAGTAAAAGTGCTACCTAGATATATTGAAAATAATACACACTTTAAATGCATCAATTAATCAAAAATAACAGGCAGTTTCATGATTTAAATTATGACAAGGAAGTTTCAAATAAGCTCATTAAATATTAGCAATGCCCAAAGAAGCTCATCTAATTTCGCAAATAATTATTTGGAGGGGGAAAAAATAATACATAAAAATATTTATAATTTTATTAGCAATTTTAATTTTTGACTAGTCACAGTTTAAGCATGGAAGGAATTGGTAAGTTAATTGAATGACATTGATGAACTTCAGCATTAACCACATGTCATTGGCAAACACTAGATATGAAATAGCATATTAGTGTGCCATCTTTGTCAGATTTTTTGGACATAATTGCTAGTATGCAATTAATGGTACTTACGTATTATACTGTCTAACTGTATTGCCAAATTTGAAGTCATCACCAATGAGTTGCTAAACTACCAATAATGCAATCCGGCAATGGTATAATACATTGATATTTATCGACAAATTTAAATCTGTCGCCGAAAAGTTACTAAACCGTTGGCGATTGCTGGAGAAGATGGTATAATATGTAAATACGTAATTAATACACAAGTATTGAATGAAGTTTTTAATTATATTAATTAATACACTCAAACATGCAGTAAAATTATATTCTTTATTACAAAAAAAGGAAGGGGGATACAGATGATTAATGGAAAGATAAATTTTTAAAAGTTAAATATGCACTTAAAATTAAGTCAGTATATAAAGAGCATCTCAAAAAAATAAAAAAAATAGCTAACTAAAGGACAATAAAATAATAAGAAAGTGAAATAATATATAAGTTTAAAGTATTGAAAAACAATCATTTGTAGATCATCATAATAAAGAAAATTATACTTAATCATATTATTTTTACTGATATTTAGATAATGGCACATATCCAATAATCCAGCCGATACCAGAACAAAGGACTGCTGGGTTAACAAAAGCAATGGATACATGGAATTTTATTAGAAAAATATATTTTAATAGTAAAACTTATGTTTGTTGCCCAAAATATGTAATTATGTATTAGAAAACATAAACAAAAGACTATTTCTTATGTTATTCCAAGTCTATTGATGTGGGCATACAATGGTGTATTTTCCTTTTAACCTTTCTATTCTGCTTTCTGAAAATAAACTACATGAAAAACCATAGTAGTAAGATATCAGATTATAGAGAGGCCATTGTGTTGTTACTAATGGCATTTGCAATGGCCGTCAGCGATTTTAAGCCAAATCAGCATCTCTTGTTTTTTCAATAGCGCCAGCTAGGGCTAAGAGTACAACTTAGCTACACACTCAACATTAGCTTTCGCAGTCTCTTTTTACCAGGGGAAGGGGATGCACATTTACACAAACTGGGACTTAACCCCAGAACGTCCAGATCACGAAGAAGGCACGGTACCTCTGTGCCAATACACCGGCAAGGTCATTGTACTTTAATTAATATACATCCATAATTTTATTTTATTGTTTCTCTTTAATATAACATATTCTGTATAAGCAATTCTTGTGAGTTTAAATACATATTAATGAGAAAGAGGTATGACTGATGAAAAAGGTTTCCTTATTTCTTGGTACTCGAACCTGTCTTTTTCATGATATTAATTCCTACAAGTTATCTTGATTTGATATCAGCCACAAATAACATTAAAGTCTAATGTTAAGCAACGACATAACATGGAATAACGAAAAAGCTGATTAAATTTTTATCCCTCTGAATTTATATCTTCAGATTTTAAGAGGGATCTTTGACACATGTCAATCTCATGGATTAAAATGAAATAAATGATATATCTGTGTAATTAAAAATATAATTTGAACTCCTCCTTTTCAGAAAAATAAATAATAAAATTTAGTTCTTGCATGGTGGATTAAAATAATAATGCTAAAACAAACTGTATTTTCCTTCCAGATGAGACCCTCTTTAATTCTTCAAAATTGTTTTCATTTGTTCCATCCCTATATATTAAACAAACTCATATGATATTAAATAATAAATAAGCAGAACAAGCTACAACAAATTCAACTCTTTAAAGTGAAACATACCATTCCATTAGATCGTTTTGCTCCAGGACATAGGGGATTGTTTAGATCATGAGGAGGTATTTCTTCTTCTTGAGCTTTTTCTATTTGTCCCTGCCATGGTCTCTTGGCACGATGAGGTGATACTAAAACCCATTTATCATTTAAAGGATTATACCTAGTATGTGGATGATCTTGGAGTAAAGAAAAGCAATAAATACAATAATCTTATTTCTTCAAAAATTAAATAATTCAAAATTTGAACAATATAATCTCTTTCTAATTATGACTGTTTCTTAATATATATATATAATGTAGAGCATTTAAATTATTTGATGAAAGCAGATAGCAGAGCTGTGGCCAAAATCATGGAGAAGACAGGTTGAATTTTTAAGATCGTTTTATACCATCACAGGAGCAAGCATTATTTACAAGCGAAAGCAACGACATAACATGGAATAACGAAAAAGCTGATTAAATTTTTATCCCTCTGAATTTATATCTTCAGATTTTAAGAGGGATCTTTGACACATGTCAATCTCATGGATAGCTTGTGCAAGGGAATCTTAGGGATCTTTTAATGGCATTAGCAAAGCTGGCTATTTTCAGTCCCTATACTTGAAGTGTGGGAAAGTAGCCGGCATTTAGCTGATTCAGCAATTTTACAAAGCTTCTGTTTGAATTAATAACCTATAGCAAGTGGAATGGATCAGGAAATAAGAGAATATTGTAGAATAATATTACTATGAGCTAAATTAAGATAAAGTTTGAAATTAATTAAGATTAAAATTAAGAGTTTAAAATATCATTACGTATATATATATATATATATATATATATATATATATATATGCTCAGAATTTTAAAGCAAAAGAGAAAATAAGGGGATTTTTATAAAATTGCTCAATTGGTGACAATATTAGAAAAATCCTGAAAAACTTTACGACTGAAATTCTTTTGTGAGATCTCCAATTAAAAATAACTATTTATATTGTTCAATTTTTAGAAAAAATTCTATTATTATTAATTATTTAAAAACACATACTCATTTAAATACTATGAAAATAAAATTTTGAGTTTGTCGCATATAACCACAGGAACTGCATTCGCATCTCAATTATTTATTTATTTTCTGATTTTTTTTTAATCTTAAAAGCAGTACTTTGATTAAAAATAAAACATTCACATATATGAAAATGCAAGCTTCAATAAACACTATGGGATTTTCATTACTTAAAATTAGAATAATACTCAGCTTGAAAAATATACATAAAATATTTAGGAAATACCCCATACATTTTGGCAATAGATAAAATATATAATATTTGAACCAACATAGAACATTTGAATTTTTTAAATAATATTAAAGTGATGTTATTTTATTCATGAGCTGTCTTCTTCATCTGTCCTTGAAGTGAAATTTATCCATAAAGATCAAATGATTTAATCTGTATGATCAGCATTTTATAATCTTTAACTTAGAATTATTATTGATGGAATAGTTAACTTTGATTATGTCTTTCATCACTCACATTTTATTTTTATACATTAATGGAAATATGTTAATCCTTAAGTTCATCAAATTAACCACAAGTTGTATTTACAAAAATAAAAATTGTACGATGTATTTAAAAAAATATTTTTTCATTACAATATATAGGCATGAATAATGTGGTGGGGTATAGAGATATTTTGTTTACCTTTAGCATTAAATTCTGAATACATTTTGTACTTTTTGATTACTTATGATAAAACGAAACTTGAAAACTTCAACAGCTGGTATTTGAAAAGAGGTCACTTCGCCCGGTTCCAAAAACAATATTTGTAAACAAAGTTCACGCCCTCCACTGCCAGATTACAAACTAGATTGTTCATTCGAGTGATCGTACCTTCCGTTTTACATGCTTTGGTAGGTCGAAAATATACCTTTGGATTGTCATATTTCTTACTTATTTTTGATGATACATTTCTTATTTTTAGCGAAAACTGGCAGTGCCATTGATATTTGTTATTTAATATTAATTTCATAAAATGATGCAAAATTTGACATTTTTCAATATAGATTTTACTGGAAAGTAAAACTACTACAACTTTATCACATAATGTTTATGTTGCATCTTTTGAAATTCGATTGGACATTTGTTATTGATTCAAGCATAGATATATTTTTCTTGCAAATGAGGAAGGCTGCGTATTGTGTGCAAGTTTTTGCACTTTTCCTGACTGATTTTGTAAATTTGTTTGTTCAAGTTTTCAAAATGAATGTTTTGTTGGTGGATTTTCCCTAGCTGATATTCAGGTGTGAATATTCCAGTTTTTGCGAAGACCCCTTTGCGTGTTCTCTTTTCCTATTTCTGGTGTGCAAAGGTTTTTGCCACTTTCTTTTCTTCAAATCCAAGGTAGGATTTTTCTGTGTTTTTCTTTTTCTATTTTATTGGGTTTTTAGTGGCTGTTTCACTTGACCCTGGCTGCATCGAATTAGAATCTTCGTCAGCGATGACGAAGCGAAAACCGGAGGACTTAGAGTCTGAAAGCAAAGCAAAGGATAGAAAAATAAACTATATTTTAAATAACGAATTTTCTAATTATGAAAAAGCGAAATGTGCTATTGAGAAGGGTTGCCCAAAAATTAAATTATGCATTGACAGCACGAACGGTCCGTCACCATGGATTAAACCTACAATCATAAATACCACTTTCGGCCCACTTTCTCATACGGATGACACTTTTTCTTTAAATAAATATAAAAAATTAATCCTTGTCACTCGTCACCTAAATACAGTCCAGAAGGTGTCCGACTTCGTAAATGGCTTCCCTGAAGCAAGGATTCGTATCATTGATTCCAACATTGTTTCGAAATATATCATTCGTGATATTGATACGGACTTTAACATTGTAGACATCAATACAGAACTTTCTTCGCAGGACATCAGTGTTAGTAAAATTGTACGATTTAAAAAAAAGGAACATCAGACCCCATTCCAATTGTCCTAATAGAAGAACTGGGAAGAACAAACCGTTCTGAAATAAAGATCGGGCGAATAATTTTTAAAGTTACAAAATTTATCGAGAATCCAAAGCTATGCTTCAAATGTTTAAGATTCGGCCACACTCAAATTCGTTGCCATAACGAAAAAAGATGTAAAAACTGCGGGGGCTCTCACGCAGAAGAGTGTAATGTACCAACCAAATGTTTTAGGTGCGATGAAGCCCATGACGCACTAGACAAAAACTGTAAGTATTTCTCTCTAGAAAAAGAGATTATAAATCTGGTCAGAGACAAAGACATTTCCTTTTTGGAAGCAAGAAAGATTGCAACTTCACAAACCTTTGCCCAAAAAGTTAAGACCCATTTGCCGACTCAGGGTATTGTAAACCCTCAAAAGGATATTACGGACCTTCATTTGGCCATAAAAGATCTTACAAAATTAATTTCTACTCTTGTGCCACAAGGTGATGCACTGTCCAAACTCCAGGAAGTCAACAGACAGTGTATGGTACGCATAAGTGAAACTCAAGAAAAGTGTGACATACAAGCTCAAGAGAATACGATTCTCAGTCAACAAATTGAGACTCAAAGAAAAACTATAGAGCTCTAAAATCCAAAATAGCTCTATTGGAAACAAATCTCGAATACAGACAGGTTCTTAGTCCTGGTGTTGTTCTCGACCATCGGTCACACGCTGAAATAAATCATTTCAGTGGTGAGGAGGATTTCTCGGGCATCGGTTAATTTTTTTTTTGTTGTTGTTGTTTTCCCTCCCTTTTCTTTCTTTTCCGTTTCTTTTTTTTTCTTTTTTTTATCAATCATGAAGTTTATTCAATGGAATGTTAGGGGGATCAAAAATAAGATCCCTTGGCTGCAGGCCCCACCTTTTCCGTCTGCCCAATGTTTAGTTTTGCAAGAAACCTGGCTAAACGCTTCGTCCGTTTTCAGTTTAAAAGGAAAAAAGTCTTTCGAGCTGAAAGACAAAGTTCTGATAGAGGCGGTTTGCTGACTGCTGTTGAAAAACACATCCCGGCTCAAGGTATTTCTTTCATCCTTCCACCATCTTCCGTGGAGGTTTTAGGTGTCAAAATATGGATTGGTCCAAATTCTAACTCCCCCCTTACTATTCTAAATCTTTACTCTCCTGGTGGTAAATTTGAGGATAACTGGTTAGAATCTTTGTGTTCGCAAATCTCTTCTCCTTTCATTTCACTGGGTGATTTTAATTTACATCATCCAGCACTAGGGAGTGAACATACTTCCACTGACGCAAATTTGGTCCTAGATTGGATAAGCACCAAACAAATGTGCCTATTAAACATGCAACATTTTACAAGATTTCAAGGGACTCAAGCTCCTTCACTATTAGATCTGTCCATATGCTCCGCTGATATTTTTAGCAAGATTGGGTTAGAGGTATCTCATGACTTGTATGACAGCGATCACTGTCCCATTTTTATTTCCCTTTTCAACCTTGGTGAAAAATCTCAATATACTCGTAAATATACAAATTGGGGCCAATTCTCTAAAAAGGTCAATGCTGTCTTAAGATGTCAAGAAACTGATTTTTCTCTCGATAGTCTTATTAAAGTCATCCAAGAAAGTGCAAAATCGTCATCATATTCTGCTTGTAACTCAGTCCACTCTCATTGCCCATGGTGGGATGTTAAATGTAACTACCTAAAAGCTCTCAAACGAAAATTACTAAGGAAAGCAAAATCACACCCTTCTAAGTTAAACTGGTTTGCATATAAAGAAATGGCGGAAAAGCTTAGGAAACACGTCAAGAACAGAAAACGCAGCTTTTGGGAGAAAACATGCCAGGAGGTGGCCTCTTCCCATCAGGCATTTCGCATTGTTAAAGCCCTACTAAACAAAGATGAGGCGCCTTGTACTTCCAATCTCGTTCTCTCGTCGGGCATTACCCTAACCGCACCGATCGCGCAGGCAAATGCGATAGCAACCAGTCTAATCAAGAGGGCCCCAAAAGAAAGAATCCCTTTGGATTTTTCGTTGAGAGCCCGGAAAAGGATGATTTAAAATTTTTGAATTGCCCGTTTTCGCTTAGAGAATTTAAAAATGCAATAAAAAGAACAAAAAATAAATCTCCTGGAATAGATAATATAAATAAGAAAATGTTGTCCTGTCTCACCGACGATAACATTAAAAATTTTTTTGACATTTTCAATTACTTATGGTCAAACACAATTGTCCCAGAAAGCTGGAAAATCGCAAAAATCATTCATATTTTAAAACCTATGAAAAATGCAGCAGAGACCTCTTCTTACAGACCCATTGCATTAACCTCTGTTCTGGGTAAGACTTTCGAAAAGATTATTTTAGACAGGGTTCTGCGATTTTATTTGGACAAAAGGTTTTTCTCCCCTCTTCATGCTGGTTTCCTCCCGTACAAAGGATGTGACAGCCTTTCTGCAAACCTTCTCAACAAAATTTTAATAGCCAGAGCTCAGAAGAAGCTTGTTTATGGCATATCTTTTGACTTAAAGGCGGCTTACGATAACGTATGGCATGATGGACTAATGCTCAAAATATTACAATCAGGGATCAAGGGTAAAATTGCCCTGTGGATTTCTCATTTCCTACAGGATAGAAAAGCCTTTGTTTCTTGGAGAGGTGTTTCGTCTTCTCTATTCAAGCATGAGAGAGGTGTCCCGCAGGGTAGCGTCCTTTCCCCGCTCCTATTCACGGTATTTATGAGTGACATTTATTGTGTATTACCTAAAGATGTCAACTGTTTTATTTATGCGGACGATATTTTTTTATTAGTGGTGGAACATAATTTTGAAGCTATTAAAAACAAGATGCAGTTTTGTGTTTCAAAGCTGGAAAGTTGGTGTAATGAATGGCACATTGACATTGCTCCTCAAAAGAGTAATATCATAAACCTTTCATCTAGAAAATCACCTGTCGGGTTCGACGTCCACTTTCAGGATGGTTGTATCCCTTGGACCAATAATATTCGCTATCTAGGCATTCAGTTTGCTCCTACCATGTCCTTTAGATTACATATTGATGGGCTAAAAATTAAAGCACTTAAAAAGTTAAACATGATTAAAAGATTGGCCACTCCTGGTTGGGGTGCAAATGCATCTAATTTGTTAAAAATCTGTAACGCATGTATTACTCAATCAATTGAATTTGGTGCTCATACAATCGGTATGACCAATAAAGCTGGTATAGCATCCTTACAAACAATACAAAATAACATCCTTCGTTTTGCTCTTGGTCTACCTCGTTGGACACCCCTTCCCATACTTTATAAGATTTCAAATGAATTAAACATGAAATTAAGATTCGAAAAGAAAAACATAATTTTCTTTGTGAATCAATTCTCAGCACGGGATTTCACTAACGTATCGAAATCAATTTCCGAAATGAGATCCTTGGTTTCCAATAGAATTTTCCAAAGAGTTCCCTGCGGAAACACTTTAGATGAATACTGCCGTCATGAAAATTTGTAACTGGACCAAATAATCCCGATCAATGTTCCGGTAAGATTGGACGACTGTAAAAATTTCTGCATAAAGACTCATGGCTTGAAATTTCAGCAAAGGAGCTTGGACCCAACTATCATTAAAATTCTTTTTGCAGAGTTTAAATCTCAGGTTCCCTGCGATAGGATTATTTTGGCTAAAGATGCATCAAAAACTGTAAACTCTACAGCGGTGGCAGCGGTAAACTGTTCTTCGAATGTGGAAATTAAGGGGACGATTCACAATATCAACTCAGTGTTCACAGGGGAGGGCTATGCAATAGCTCTGGCGGTGACGAACTTTGTAAAAGAACACAAAGACTATATTCTTCTGACCGACAGTCTATCCAATTTAATGGCCCTGAGTTGCCTTCACTTCCATTCTCCGAGAAGTGTTCTTTTTGTGGCCCGGGTTATATTTAACGCGTTAAAGATTTGTTCCTCTTTGGAATTAATATACACTCCCGCACATGTGGGAATTACTGAAAACGAGAGGGCGGATAGTGCTGCTAAGCAAGCTCTAATGTCCCCTTATATCTGTAACTGGATCTCACCTGAAGATATAAGCGTGAGTTGTGATAAAATTGTTAGGCATAAACAAAGTTTAGAATGGGTTAAATCTAAATATTATGAGAAATATAAATGGCTTGATGCTTTTAATTTTAAAAAACTCCATCTATCTAGACGTAATGAGGTAATAATTTTCGAATTAATATCTAGGACTCTTCCGGTAAATGCAGTTCTGTTTAAATGTAGGCTCGCTGAGTCACCAAACTGTACTCAGTGTCAAATTCCAGAAACTTGTGAACATTTTGTTCTCTCTTGTAGCAAATTTGAGATAGCTAGAGATGCTCTTCGGGCGAAGTTGGGCTGTATTCCGTTGTCATTGGATTGGATTTGTGACTTTTCCATACAGGGTTACAATAAAGTGAAGGCTGTTGTTGCTTTCTTGGTTGATTCTGGCAGATTCTGAAGTTTTTTAAATTCTCTTTGTTGCTTGCTTTGACTTTTGCTGACAGTTCTGTAAACTGTTTTCCCAGTGCTTAATTCTAATAACCAGTGAACTTTTCTTTCTCTCTTGCTGTAGTTTTGATGCAGGTTGAGTTTTCAGCGAACACAGTTAGGTGTTCCCTTTTATTATTATTATTTTATTTATATTATAAATCGTGTGATATTCGTGGTTTTTAGACCTTTTTAACCCGGCACAAGCTAAGAATTTATTCAGGAGCATAAGTCGGAAATAAAGCCTCCTTTCTCTCTCTCTCTCTTGCAAATGGACATTTAGTTTTGGATATTTATGTGGTGTTGCAGATTGGAACATTTTCTGTGAAATTAGATAGTGTCTGTTTCGGATTGAATTGTTATGGTTTTCGTTTTCTTTGCAGCTAAAGGAGAAAGTATTGAGAGGAAGTCGGCTTGAAGTGAAGGCTGTGTTGTTTGTCATAATTTTGCTTATGCCATTGGCGTGTTTTGCAATTTTTTTTTAAGTTACAAAATGGAGGTCTATTTGGAGGAGTTTCCCTAGCTGTATTTCGGGTGAGGTTTTCAGTTTTTGCGGATACCACAAAACGTTTTCTTTATTACTGTAGTGCAAAGGAGTTTGGCACTTTTGTTTCTGCTAACCCAACGTTGGATTTATCTGGTTTATTTTTTACCAGCCGCCTTTGGCGACCAGTCGGTTCGCCAATATTAATGCCGACTAAAGGGTTAAATCATTTTTATACATAACTTGGTCTCATAATAAATTTTTCAGCAAAATATTTTTAAGCTTCAAATTTCGATAGTCATATAACTCACTTATACTATTATGTAGGCCTTAAACAATCCTATCTTTGAAGTCTGCATCTCTCTCTGATTTTCTATCAGTGCACGTAAAATTCACTTTTAAATTAAATTGAAAATGATGAAACTTCAATTAATACAATGACCTCTTTACTCAATCTAAGCATTTCTTTAAATAAAACTAAGAACTGAAAGTAGAATAGTCCGACATTAAATATTTATGTTCAATACAGAAATTGAAACATTATAATTTTTTTTTATAATTTATAAGATCTCAAGGAATTATTCAGCAAAAATTTCACAGGTTAATTGAAACCTTCAGTTTTTAATTTTATTTTTAGATGTATATAAATGCTCTCAATAATATTTTTTTAGGTTTATAAATATATTTCAAAAAATTATGGTTTAAATTCCTTTGGTCTTATAGATTCATATTTGTAAAATATTCTTAATATTTCAACTTCTAAATAAATAAAAAAGCATTTCTATCTTCTTCAAATCTGGCTGATTTATTCAGTTCTGAATATCGCAAGTTTAGAACAATCATCATTATCATAATCTAGACCAATTATTCTAGAGTAAACTTGATTGGCTTCCTTGAGATCTTGATAAAGTGATCTAAAATCGCCAGTTTTTACCGTAATAGTTATATTGAAATTTTCATAGATCGATCAGCTTTGATGATTGTTCTACCGATGAAACTTTCTACCAAAACACGATATTGTTTTGGTAGAAAGTTTTGATGTCTCTGAAATATGCGGGTAAAAATAGTTTTATATGCTTTTACAAATTTTGCATTGTTAATTATTACGTATGCTTGTTTGAAAGCAGATGCGTTTTTATTTCGCATGATTCATTAAAATGCGGAGAAAAATTACAATCCCGAAGGTGAATTATTTGATTTGCACAAAATATCATCTTCACATTGCTTTTTGTTCTTCGTTTCTTTGAAATGACGTTATTTTAAAAGTTCGTTTAAGGTTTCTTGCTTTTAAATAATTAATCTCGCTCTCAGAAGATTATCGTTTGGTGCTTTTCTAAAAATTCTTTTTCGGCTTTAACTGTCGCAATTTTGTAATATATTTTTATTTTGTATTTTTATTTATTTTAATTCTTTAATTGAATTATTAAATTTGATATTGCAAACGATTTTCACTTGCATTTATTGTTTAAAAAATGTCACATTTCCTATTTAATTCATTTCATATAATCACGTGAGGAAAATTGTATTTTTCTGTTTTAATTTTGGTAGTAATTAACTTTTTAAAAAATCAGAACTTCTAAAAATGTGATGGCAACATTTTATTAAAAGCTGATTTTTTTTTTTTTTTTTTTTTTTTTTTGAGATCCTCGAGAAGATAAAATTTTATTATTATCATTTTTTTTGCGAAATAAATTGTTGAAAAAAAACGATTAAATTAAATGTTTAAAAATTCATTAAAAATAGAGTTTTAACTCGTAGGTCAAAACATTAGTATTATTGAAAAGCCAATTTTTTGCGCTTTAACTTGATGCAAAAATCAATTTTGTACTGTAATATTTTCGGAAGTTATAGCGAAAAAACGTTAAAATTTGGTTTATTTTTTAATTAATTAAAATTTTAATTAGAAATTCAAAAAAAGGGCTCAGAGGTGCACATTTCCGGCACCCAAGGTATACATTTACCAAATTTGGTAGCTGTAAGTCGAACGGTCTGGCCTGTACATCGCCAACAGACACACACACATTGTGCTTTATTATAAGTAAAGATAAAGATTTATTATCCTAATTGTATTTCTTGATCCTGAGCGTATCTAATTAGGATCTTCGTCAGCAAAGACGAAGTGGACACCGGAAGACTTACAGTATGAAGTTAAATGTAAGTATAGAAAAATTAATTATAGTTTCGTGAATAAATTTTCGACATAAGATGAAGCTAATAGAGCAATTCGAAAAATCCAAAAATCAAATTGTGTATTGATAGCAAGAATGGTCCGTCTCCATGGATTATAATTAATGCCATTTTCGGACCACTTACCCATAATGATGACACCTTTTCCCTTAATAAGTACAAAAAATTAATTCTAATTACTCAGCACTTAAAGTCAGAAAGAGAAAGTGATGGACTTTGTCAGTGAATCCCGGAAGGAAGGATCCGTATCATAGAAATGAACATTGTAAATAAATTTATCATTCGAGATACATATATGGATTTCAACATTGTAGTCATTAATGAAGAACTAGCTTCATAGGAAATTTCCACCAAAATTGTGAGATTTGAAAAGAAAGGGATGTCAACCCTTATTCCAATAATTCTAATAGAAGAAAATGGGAAAACAAATCGCTCTGAAATAAAGATAGAATGAGTCAGCTTTAAAGTGACAAAATTTATAGAGAATCCTGAGTTATGTTTTAAATA
Organism: Argiope argentata; assembly: GCA_026289955.1. Taxonomy (NCBI): domain Eukaryota; kingdom Metazoa; phylum Arthropoda; class Arachnida; order Araneae; family Araneidae; genus Argiope; species Argiope argentata. Next base: position 46,545 of record JAOUZG010017188.1, on the reverse strand, counting down.
CTTAAGATACGGCCATACCCAGTTTCGATGCATAACGATAAAAGACGTAAAAGTTGCAGGGGTTCTCATGCTGACGAGTGTAGTTTACCCGCTAAATGTTTTAGACGCGAAGAAGCACTCGATAAAAATTGTAGGTATTACACTCTAGAAAAAGAAATAATAAATGTGGTTAAAGATAAATATATATCTGTCTTGGAAGCAAGGAAGATAGCGAAATCACAAACATGTGCGCAAAAGGTTAAAGGCGCTTTGCTGATTCAGGGTACGCAAAACCCACAAAAGGACATGATGGATCTTCATTCGGCATTAAAAGATTAGAACGAATGCAATTTCCGCTATTCTACCCCAGGGAAATGTACTGTTAAAACTTCAAGAAGTTAACACAGTGTATTGCACGTATAAAGGAAACTCAGGGGAATTACGACTAACAAATTCAAGAGAACATTAATCTCCGAAAACAAATTGAGTCTCCAAGGTCAACTATGGGCGCTCTACAATCTAAAATCGCCCTACTGAAATAAAATCTTAAATATAGCTAGATTCTCAGCCCAGGTGTTGGGCAAGACCAGTGATCACTCGATGAAATAAATCATTTCAGTGTTGAAGAGGATTTTACTGGCATTGGTTAATTTCTTAGAAAAAACCTCACCCTTTTTATTTTATACATACATTCTTCTTGTAGTTTATTCAGTGGAATGTTAGGGGAATCCGAATTAAGGTCCCTTGAATGCAGGCTCCTCCTTTTTCGTCTGTCCAATGTTTAATTTTACAGGAAATTTGGTTTAATCCTTCTTTTTTCGGTTTTAAGGGGGACTTTGGAGATGAAAGACAAAACTCTGCTGGAGGCGGTCTGTTAATAGCAGTTGAACAGATTATCCCTGCTCAAGTTATTTCTTTCCCCCTTTCTCAGTCAGCATGGAAGTCTTAAGATCTAAAATATAGATTGGCTCAAATTCTGAATTCCCACTTACGATTATAAATCTTTATCCTCCTGATGGTAAATTTGGAGATAACTGGTTGGAAACTTTGTTTGCACAGATATCTCCTCCTTTCGTTTTCCTGGGGGATTTTAATGAACACCATACAGCATTTGGGAGTGATCATTCATCTTCCGGTGCAAGTTTGGTCTCGGACAGCATCAAACAAATGTGCCTTTTAAATATGAAACTACGAGATATCAGGGGACTCAAGCCCCTTCTTTATTAGATTTGTCCATATGCTCAGCTGATATTTTCAGTAAGATTAAGATAGAGATCTCTCATGGTATATATGGTAGTTATCACTGCCTCATTTTTATATCCTTTTGCAATTTAAATGAAAAATCGAAAATATATGAATTGGGATCAATACTCAAAGAAGTTCAATGCTTGTCTAAAACGTCAAGGGATTGTTTCTTCCCTCGATGGACTTATTAAAGTATTCCGGGAAATTGAAAACTCATCATCATAATCATTTTCTAAATCAGCTCAATTTCCTTGCCCGTCCTGGGATGCAAAATATAATTACCTGAAAGCCCTACTTAACAAAGAAGAGTATACTTGCATATCTAATCTCGTTTTCTCTTCAGATATTACTCTGACACCACCGATAACTTATAGTGTGACAAGTTATCGGTGAATGTGATAGCAACTATACTGGTGGACAAAATTAAGAGATGGAAGGTATTTTTCCAAATATATCCAGAAATATTGGATAAAAAATATATGAAATTTGCTATGGATATAACTTATAGTGTGACAATAATGTGTGCTGAACACATTATTATCAATTGAAGTCCAATGTGGAATGAACTTCATGCTGAAAGATTGCAATGAAAGTGAGGCTTGTATGGTATATGATCGCCTCTAGTATGATGTGTGGCCACTTCTGACAGATAAACAGCATGCACAACGAGTATGCATGCTAGTAATAAAAGAGTTAAGGAGTGCTTGTGGAAGACCTTCGCACTCTTTCACCAGATCAGTTTTTAACTCCGGAATGGTTCTGGGTGGGGATTGGCGTATTGCAATAGCCTTACCCAGAGCATCCCAAGCTTGTTCAATGGGGTTAAGGTCAGGAGATTTGGTCGACTAATCAATTCAAAGAATATCTTTGCTTTCCAGATACTCCTCAACCAGGGCAGCCCTATGTGGTCGGGCAGCATATAAACTAACCTTACATTGATAGGAACCTTACAAATTTTAAGCCAGCTGATTGGTTGGACTCATCCTACGTCAGGACCTGTGATGTCAACTGATATATATGTGTACTAATAGTGATCCTTTGTTCTTTTTTTTGACATAACTACTTAATACATATTATTTTTTCATTCTTTTTCAAATGTATGTGTTTTCGGAGACTAAATTTCCAACTTCATTTTGTAGTGAAGTTGAATCATATGCACAGAATGTAATTACTGTTCGCAGCGATGTGAAAAATTTAGAATTTTTAAGAGGCAAAATAATATAATAATAAATTCCCATTTTTCTAACAACGAATATTTCTTCATGGAAGATTTAAAATAATTTGTATAATTTTTCCAAAATTTATTTTTCAGGGAAATTAAGCATTTAAAAACTTATCTTATTTTCAATTGAAAAAAATCTGGTGCCAATTTTTTAGGCCATTCCTTTTTCTCAAATACGGAAGTTGAAAGGGAAGCCATCTTTCATTTACCAAAATTTTTTATTTTCATTCGGAAAAATTTCAAGGATTTTTAAAGGAATTCTTGTTTTTTTTTCTTTCTTAAATAAACTTTTTACAAGGATTTTTTTTAGAAACCAAAATTGCTACATAAACGTTAATTTGGGGCAAATATTATAAATTCTGTTGTGTTTTTTACAGATATAGCTCAAGAATATAGAGCAGATAGAAAGCAGCAGAATTTGAAGCTTATAACAGCTGGCTATTCAATTTTTAAAAAATTTGAATGTGTGTGTTTTTTAATTCACGCAAAAAAAAATCGAGTTCACTAATTTACACAATAGAGGGCGCCATGATGTAATTTTAATTCGTTTCCAAAAGACTGTTAATTATAAATGTTTACCAGTGAATAAAATAAATGATACAAAGAAACATATTTTAATTGATGCAGAGGAATTTTTTGTTCACAATCTCTTGTTTGAATTGACGAACACGAATTCCAATTCGTGTTCGTCAATTTTCCGAATTTCGCTATCCATTTGTACCATTCTTCAAAAATTTTCACATCACCGCGTCAAAAGATTTGGTTTGGAGTAAATTATTCCACTTCATTATAAAATGGCCGGAAGATTTGTCTCCAAAAACAGAGACATTTCATAAAGATTGCGAAAAAGAAACTGTATGAATTTATGTCTAAGACCAGAGAAACACTGCGCTAATCCTTAAACATATTTCATGACGTAGGATGAGTCCAACCAATCAGCGGGCTTAAATTTTTGTATGGTTCCTATCAATGTAAGGTTAGTTTATATGCGGTCGGGCATTGTCGTCCATAAAAATGAATTCAATGTCCCTGAAAAGACGCACATAGGATTGTAAGATCTCCTGCCTGTACCTCTGGGCATTCACGGAACCACAGAGGAACACATGAAGTAGTGTGTGGGTATCTTGCATGATCCCTGTCCAAACCATCAGTCTTCCACCAGAATGATGGTCCCTTTCCATGATGTCACTGGGTTGGCATCGGGTCTCTGGCTCCATCCATATGAATATTCTCCGAGAATCAAATTGTAGACTGAATATGGATTCATCTGTGAAGAGAACATTAACCCATTGGAGCTTTGTTCAGTATTGGTGCTGTCTGCCCCATTGTACACGTTTTCCTTTGTGGGAAGGAGCTAGCGGTATGTAAATGGTGGGCTTCCTGGCATACAACCCTCTGTCGCCAAGGCGCCTGGAAACTGTCTTCCTTGAAACTAATGTTCCTTTGACAGCAGCGAGGCCCCTAGACAGTCGAGTCGCTGTAGGCGTCCTCTGAAGCTTGGCTGTAAGAAAAAAATACTGGTCTTCATTGGGCGTTGTTGCTCTCGAATGACCTTGCCCTGATCTTCTGGACACTGTCCCACTGTTTTTAAACTGACCCCACAAATTCGAAGCAACGCTTGGAGCTGCATCTGATTCCCTAGCAACCTGAGCTTGGAATTGCCCTGCCTCCAGTCTACCAATTATCCACCTCATACCTTTGTCTAAGCGATGATATTCACTCATTTCACCAAAAAAATCAACAAAAATCAACAAGATTATTCAAGAAACATAATACAAATTGCTGCTGTGTTGTAGAGTGGAATGAGTTGAGTAGCTGGCAGCAGATTTTTATACTCCTGCTTGCTTAGCAACGCTCACAATTTGCTCTTAATTTTATCCACCAATGAAGTTTAATTAAGAAAGCCTAAAATGAAAGAATTCCTTTAGATTTTTCTGTTGATGATCCTGAAAATTATGATGTGAACAGTTTGAACTGTTCGTTTTCTTTTAGAGAATTTCAAAATGCAATAAAAAAAACGAAAAATAAATTCCTTGGCTTAGACCAAACAAAAAAGAAAATGTGGTCTTGTCTTACCGACGATAATATAAATCAAATTCTAAACTTATTCGATTACTTATGTACAAACACAATTGTCCCAGAAAGCTGGAGAATAGCGAAAATAATTCCTAACTTGAGACCTAAGAAAAATATAGCAGAAACCACATCATATAGACCCATTGTGTTAACATTTGTATTGGGTAAGGTTTTCGAAAGGATTATTTTAGATAGGTTCTTGCGCTATTATTTGCAAAAAAGATTTTTCTCTCCTTTTCATGCTGGATTACTCCCGTATACAGGCTGTGACGCCCTATCTTTAGCAAAACCCAACTCAACAAAATTTTGACAGCCAGAGCTCAGAACGAGCTAGTGTATGGTCTATCTTATACAGTTGCTCGAAAAAAATATAGGAGTACCGTGACACTAAGAAAAATTTGCCAAAAGTGGAAAACGACCTTTTTATGATTGTAAGGGGGGGGGAGAATATTTTGTTTTGTGTTAAATTTCCATACTTGTAAGGGAAATGCCTCGAGTTCTTTTTACGTGAGACCCAAAAGTTTTTATTGGAGGAAAACTGTGAATGTTTGCTGGGGAAATGAATCAGCGTCACAAAACAAATTGTTTGTTTGTTGAGGATAAATTGGATGTTTGTTAAATATAATGCTAAATTCCGTTTATGAGAAACTTTTATGTTTACTTGTTGGATAAAACTTGCAGAATCGGAAGTTTGCAAGAGAAATGAAGCAGTTTCCTTTAAGAGAAGAAAATCGAATTTTATAGTTGAGGAAATAAATATTTTGGATGTTTGCAAGAGAAATGAAGCATTCTTAATCATATAAAAAATAATTTATTTACATTAAATAATGATATGAAAATCAAAAGGATTTATTTACAAAGGCTCACAATAAATAAAATACATATAATATTTACAAACATTATTTAACTCTCAAATCCAGTGGACCTGTAACAGGCGTAAATACATGAGTCCACCTGGAAAAGGAGACTCGTGTCTCCAAAGTCGTCAGGTCCGCGGGTGTTCTTGCATTTATGGAATCTGAGTAGTCAACTCTCGAACGATATTGAGGGCGAAGAATCATTAGGCCCGGGTGGTGGAGGCAAAACAAAAGACACCATCGGTGCTTGGTGCACCAGAGGTCTGCCCAGTTGCACTCGATGAGCCGGGCCCACGGATGACAGTAGACAAAACAAAATTCTTTTTCAAAATTCGTCAGGAAATCATTTTCAGTTTCTCGAGGAATGTTGTCCTGTTGTAGGATATCCAACCAATCTTCACCAGCGTCCATGGGCTGTGTGAAAATCAGTATATCTTCCTGAGGTGCTAGTGTGGGCTCGGGATATCGTTGTTGCTGCTGCTGTTGTTGAGGAGCTTGAACAATTATTTCCGATTCTAGACCTCGTTCATGGATGGGTTCATGGACGAGCTCATTTTGCATTACAATGTCAGGTTCCGAGTCGTGAACAACTTCGTTTGGCGGAACAAATACAAGCTCCAATGACCAAACACGAATCCTTTTCAATTTCTTTCTTGCTCTTCTTTCCTCCGGTACGATCATTTCAGGGGCTTGCATTTCGTGCCCTGGCGTGGGAGGAGGCAAATTATATGCCGGAATCGTGTATTGTAGATACGTACGAATGTTTTGAGGTCCTTTAATGTCCTCCCATGTCATCATATCAACGGCAAACAATGTTTTTTTGACCGTAAAAATCAAATAACTTGTCTCGGGTGGCACCACATAGACAAAATTGGGTTGTGGGACATACCTGACGAACAAGGACTGGTCTTGCTCGACAAAACTCCTTCGCACCATGCTGGGTTTCAGCCGGCACAATAAACATTTTGCCAGATGAAAAAAGCATCGGTGAATCAGACGTTTGAAACACATGTCCTACCCCCACCCCGAGGGACCATCCACAATCCAAACGAAAAGAGTTGTTTCACAATTAGCATGTTATCGAATTTAAAACTCATCCTTTGGTCGGGATTTTTCTTTTCGTGGGTCGGACAGAGTTTAAGCTTCTTTACCACTCGATATCATTTGACCTTGGGGCAAAAAAAAAAAAAAGTCGCATTCCATTACAGTTTTTTTAAAGTTGTCCACATGTAATGAATTTCCAGTCCAATCTTTCATCCGAGGATGGAATACTCGATGTGTTGAATAATCCATAAATGAGACGATCGCAATGATTCTAATATATAGCATGAGGACTTCAAACGCCCCCCCCTTTTGCAAGATTAAACACGGACACCAGACTTTCGAATCTTTTGATTGGAATGGCATCCATTCTTGGCAAGAGAGTTGAGAGCACAGAGAGTCGAGCTGCTGGAACTCAAATGATAACTGTCGTCGCAACCGTTCCCTTTTTATCGTCGTCAACGCAGAAATAACCAATGAAAAATAAAACTGGTTTCTTGGAACAACTGGTTTCTAAAGTCGACACGCGAAACTTCCAAGAATGGCTTAGTGAGGAATGGTAAATTCCAAATATAGCTATGAGTGGATACTTCGAAGAGAGGAAAGCTCTCAAGCTGGCAAATATTTTACCCAAAATAGGAATTACTGAATGAGAAAACTGAAACACTTGAAATAAGGCATGACTGAGAAGGTAACATAATTTATAAAGAAAAAAATTTCGGGTAAAGCTACAAATAAACTCAGACAAAAAAAATTTATTTGTATTTGAAGCATGTAATTGCAACAAAAAAAAGATGAAATTTCCGGTTGTTTTCTCTGAAAAATTTTTTGTTTGAAAAATTTTCTTGTCTTGTTTATGGTACGTTGTAAAAGAGTAATTAAATGTTTGTAAGCAATACATGTTTAAGAGGTCATTGACCTCAAAGTGCATTATTGCAGTTATCGTAAACAAGACAAGACAATTTTTCCATCAAAAAACTTTTCAGAGAAGACAGACAAAAAAAAAAATCCTGTTGTTGTCTTCTGTATAAAATTTTTCTAGTTTTATTTACCGTACATTGTATGTTATTTTAACATTGCATTTTTCAAGAATCAATTATGCTATTTATTCATTATTTGCGGATCATTTGACTTACTTTACAGAGTTGTATCATGTAGTGATTTTTTTTTTTTTCTTTTTTAAATTCAGAGTCACAGACTGACTGTGCAACTCGTAAACATACTGGACGACTGAAGCAGTCTGCTAGCAATACAAATTTAGCTAGACTCAAGGTTTAAATTGTATTGCATAAAGCTTGTCATGTTATGCTCAGTACAAAAGTTTTCAATTTGCTCTCATGTTTAGGAAAGGAGTTATAGAGGTTGTAATTTCGTGTAGTTTGGAGCCCGATCTGGAACCCACTTTTCACACTAACTAATGCTAAAGTTTTTGTATCATTTTAATGCTTGTTACAGTATACACTCGATGGTAGTCGTTTCATATTCATAGCATTAATAGTTTTGGCACGATAGAGGGTTAATGTTTTGATATCGTGTCTCAGAACTCGGTTTTCTACGGGATAAAGCGACTTCTTTTTTGTATTAAATGACTCGTTCAGTATAAATATAGTACTTTTGCAAGGATAGCGTGCACTGCACAGAAATTATATGAGCACAAAGTTTGCTAGATTTCATGCATTGAACTCGACTTTACGAGATATTTAATTTATTTCTTGATAATCATGTATGATACGTTACGTGAATCGTCTTGCCGAATAAAGAGGAATGCAAAAAATATCTAATGTTTCGGAGCCATAGGTGACCCGTGGGAGATTGAAAACTGACCGTTTCTGCGACCATGTGGGCCATATGACCAAATATGGCTAGTGACCCGGTTCAAGGTCATTTGGGTTTAGGATCTAGATATGTGTCTTCGGTTTAAATTTCAAGTCGTTTGCATCATTATTAGCCGAGTTATGAGGGTGTCTGACTTTAACAAGTGTCGGATCCGGATTGAAACTTTGGTTTGAGAGCAGATAGAGACATGAAAGTTTTATTATTTTAAGGCTTGCATCAAAACAAATCGAGACGTAGTTATTTTATGCTTATAGGGTGAATGGTTTGCTCACGATTCTCACAACAAAAAAGATTTAAAAGAAAGAAAGAAAACTGTATAACTTTTCAGTATTAATTCTATTTAATAGCTACCATGTAAATATGATCGTTAAAAAAATGTCATATTATATTACTATGTTAACAAAGTAAATATATTCTGCTTTGTATATAAGAACATTTTCTTTAAAGAAATGGCTGGATATTGTGAAGAGAAATTCAGAATGAAATACATACTTCTAGAAAAGTTTTTAGCACTATTTGGAGGCACAATTTCTTAATTTACAGCCATATAAGGGATATTTTTCATATAATATATTATTTTAGAGAATGAATTTTAATCTCTGCTGATGTTATCTTGTTTTATAGCAGACTCAAATTCATCATTTTTCTTAGTTTAATATCTAATCTTTTTCCCAAGAAAATAACTGATTAAAAAAGAAAAATATGAAGCTATAAGTTTTTTTTCCAATCTAAAGCAACTTCTATAGAAGTATTTTAAATTTATTTTATCTATATAAATTCAGTTTTAGAAACAAAATTTTAAAATTGACCTTTTCCTCCAAATTTATTTTTAAATGGAAGAGTCAAATATCAAAAATTTTAAAAAAAGGCTTAAAATTATTTAAAAATATTTTCGTAAACATTAATAATAAAAATTAATAACAGAAATGTCTCATATATATAAAAAACTTTATTAAACATTTAATTAAATACAACTTTATAAAATTTGCTAAGAAACATAATCACAGTTTCATATATTGCAAAATTTCTTCAATGATAATAATAAAAATAATCCGATGAAATTTATCATTATTAAGAAATACTTAATGAAAACAGGCAAAAGATGCAAATATGATCATGAAGTATATATTTGTACAGTATACATATCAAAATTTATGTTAATGTATATGTTTGCTTGAAAGGCACTTTAATTTGTGTATAGCATAAACCATGGTCTTACAAAACATTAGCAGAAAGTTATATAAATATAGTCTTTTATTCATAAGCATCTTATGAATAAATTTTGCAATTTGATCTTTCTTCATTTGGAAATGTCATTGTAATCTACCGTATATATACTAAAACCACATAGTCTAATATTTAATGCATGAATATTTCAGTTTTGCAGAGCTATTAGAAGGAAGATATATATATATAATCTTGTTTGTTGGATACAAAAATTAACAAAAATTCAACACAATTAAAAGTCTTCACTCCAAGAACGTATTAATTTCACCACAACCAAATTGATATTGGCAAACTCAAGACATGTATATTTGATGCCTTTCAAGAGTTATTGCATTACTTCGATTTCCTTCGTGCTTCTGGAGGGGTTAAATTGAATACTTATAACTACGTTGCTTTTAAATTGACTACAATAAATTAAACTTTCAACTGGCATTTTAAAATTTTTGATGAAATACAAAACTAGGCTTTACTTTCTTTTAATAGCTGTGTAAAATTTGAATATTCATTTATGTTCATTCTGCATTTCTTCATCTAAGATGCAGTTGACATCAGATGTTATATAAACTTGTATATCATGAATAAGCTCAAACAAGTAATTATAATTAAATTACTTATGCAATAATATACTTTTAAAGCATTGAAGCATTTATAAATAAAAATGATAAAAAATCATCATAAATTAATTTTCAGAAAGGGATATTATCCATTTTAAAAATCACAGTATGATTTTACAATATTTTCATACACAAACTTAACAAAGTAATTTTTTTTTGAAAATTTTGTGTGTCTTTAATTACTTATGTAACATGATTTTTTGTATAAAAATAAATAAAGATTTAATATATAAATACAACAATGTATATGAAAAGTTGATTTTGGATTGTTGAATGACTTATAATAAGATTTTAAATCATAACTTTAACAACCAATTTGCACATATATTTTATAATAAACAATACACTCTTTACAATAATACATCAACTAATAAATATAAATTATACTGAAGACTAAAATTAACCAACTTTTATCATAGAATAAATATTTATTTCAATATAAGGTATAAATTCATTTTATATGCTTTTTAAAAATAAACTTAGTTTCCATTTTTATTCTTTCTTCAGAAATGAATACAAAATTAAAGTTCATAATTTATGAGAAAAAAGCAATTTATCGTAAATTCTAAACAGAAAATTGTTCCTTTATTAAAACAATATCACACATAAATATCATTTTGATTTTGCTCCTGCATTTCAAAAATGAAGATGGCTTCAAATTCTTTATGAAGAAGACTTTTCTGTAAATAAGAGAGTAAACTGTCTAAATGATTAATAAAATTACATCTAAATGGCAAGATACATAATCATTAATGTTTTTATGCCACATTCAAAGTTATGCATTTCTGTTTTGCTATACGCTTATTGACAAATGACTTAAATAATAGTGTTTAATAGTTTCTTAATGCTTTGAGAAAATGTAATAATAATAATACATATTCATGGCTAAATTCAATGACAATTTGTAATTTACTGTTAAATTATTTTAACTTTAAAAGAGCACAACATAGTGATAAATCAGACATATTTTTAGGGGCAAAATCCAGCTTTGTGAGAGCCATTAGATATGCAATTTTTGTTTTCCACCATTTTTCACTTACAAATTTAGCTCTTTTTTTATTGATTTTAATTTAATATTTATATGAGAATTTTATTATAATGAGTTTTTTTAGTACTTTTTAATTGCAAAGTTTGCCATACCTGTTCATTTGTCAGAGCCCAATCAGCACAACCAAAGAGACCATCACAATGTTGCATATTTAATTATTCCACCCCAGAATTGTTTAGTATTTAATAGGCAGTGGAGATTAAAAAAGCTTTGTTTATAAATTTGTATAAAAATTTTAAAATTCCATTATATTGAATTAATTTTTCCACAAAATGACTATGCTTTAATTGATGTGGTTTTGAGACAAATGTTTGAAAAAAAATATAAGGAAACTTTGCCTAATAATTACATTTTATGTTCAGTCTTTAAATATAAAAGCATACTAAATAATTGCAATTAAAATTTTTTTAAATATTACCATACTCTTCTAAACTATTATTAACAAAATAATAACCTTAAAAAACTTTTTAAAAAATCTAAATCCTCATCAGTAAAAAAAAATCTTATTTAAAAATTATATTTTTTAATAATATAAGAATTTTAAATACCTGTTCTAAAGATTTTAATAATCATAGCATCACCCAGAGCAATTTTATAGAACAAAGTGTTATTAAAATTGTAAAAATCATAAGAAATAGCATTGTATTAGAAAGTACTTTTTTAATAATTTACAAATATCATAAGCATCTATTCAATTAGGTCTGAATAGATGCTTAATTCTTTTGAATAAGCACCTATTCAGTTTTTGATTTCTCACATGCAAAATAATATAATTAGTAATTTTTTAAAAAAACCTTGGTCTCAAGATTTTGACAAATCTCAATGTTTTTAGAAACATAGTTCTGGAATTGTTATCTATCAGATTGTGAAATGCAATACTCAAAAATGCATTAATTAGATTGACGAAATGTACTGTGCAATCTTTGCATCAAATTTATAGATTGCTATCAAATTTTGAATGAAATTCATTCATATGAAACTATTTGACTGGTTGAGGATAAGTGTACTTAACAACATATGTATATAAACAAAATACATTTATAGAAAAAAAATTCTGTAAGTCCTTATTCATGGGTATATAAACACAATAGTTTTAAAAAAAGTGTAATAAGATAGACAGATAAAATTAGGTACAATGTTTGTCATCAGATTAGCAGATTTGAATAATTTCTCGCACTAAATTTGTTAATAGTTTCACCAACAGTCAGTTTGCATGTATGTGAATATAATAATTTTAAAAAAATGCAATGATTCAGGTAAATAAAATTTGGTATATAGCTTCATGCACAAATTATAGATCTGTATCAAACTTTAGTTTTAACCAAACTAAATAGATGCATCTAAAATCCATCCACAATAGTGTACCTTTTTTTACGCTATAAGGCACTAAATGTAACATACTTGCATTAGCATTGGTTAAGATCAGGAAGACTTGAAGCTACAGTCAACAGATCTATCTTCCCCCCTTTTTACCTTTCACAACATGTTTGGAAAAGCAAATTCTTATTAGTAAAAAAAACAACAACAGAGTTTTATTGCCGAATAATACAAGAAAGCTGAGGAAAGAATATTTAATACTCATGGTGTTTTCTTATTTACAGTTACATTTTATTTCAATATATTAAAATAACCATTACCTTCTTCTCCATTCAATTTGTAATGTATTTCAGGTAAATTTCTCAGTCTTTCTGCAGCCTAAATGAAAAAAAAAAAATGCTATATATACAAATATATTAATTTTCAAGCAACACAGTATTACATATTTAAATATTAGTAGTAAATATTTTAAAAAATATAAATTAGGCATTATGTAGTTTTAAAAAAATTATACATTTTAAACAATTATATTTATGAAATATGAATTACATACAATATTATTATTTACGTTCAATAAAACTGACTCTCCATAAAATTATGTATACATACAAGAGTCAATGAGAGCAATTCAAGGACAACAGTCTACAACATTTTAAGTTTTGGAAAAAAAGATTTAAAAAAATTCTTTTATTAACTAACAGATGATAAACTTCTGAAAATGCTTTACTGAAAATCCTATAAAATAATTTACAAAACTGTTCATAATGCATTCATATGAGGGAAAAAATATTCTATGCAAACAGCCAAAATTTAACAATACTAATAGTACATAAAGATAAATTTTTTCACACAAAAATTCACATTATGGACATTAATTCCTTTTGAAATAATAGCGAAAAAATTGTAGAAACAACAATGTAATTAAATGTGAGTTAAAAATGCAGTAAAACAGAAAACAAAATAAAATATGTGTGACTGTATTTCATGCAGTCCATGAATTTTATATTCTTTAATTAAAATTGCCAAATTCAGTGGAAAAGATTTTGAATCATTCATAAATATTTCCCATTGATTGTACTAATGAGTCATTGTGATCTGTAGCAAATAACTAACTACTATTAAAAATCTTTAAAAGATAGTAATGCCACAAAATTTTATCCTATAATAATGTTTGCATTAGCTGGGCTGCAAGAAAAAAAGATCATGGATTATTAAAAAAAATCACAATAAACATGGAATGCATAAACATTTTTGCTTGTTTTTCTGATTTGTCAAAATCAAATAAATAAATAATTAAATAAATAAAATCAAAAAAAAAATTAGAAAGTCAAAATAAAGTTGAAATGTATAAAAATTTTTGCTCCTCATTATTAACTGTTATTTTTCTACTCTATCAATATTTTGATAATTATCCTGCAAAAATTATCCTTCTCTGAATTATCCATCAGTTTCACCAAATGGAAAAGAACATACTATTTTAGTGATCTTAAAATGTCACTAATGTTAAGGTGAAACAGTCACTGATTTAATGAATCAAAAACAGAAAATATATTTTAATTAAAAAATATTTGAATTGATAGTCTAAAATATTTTCTAGATCTTCTTATATATGAAGAAGTCAAGGAAAATGTTACATAGGGATTTGTAAAATTATTTTAAAAAATACAAAGATCAAACAATTCATAATTATCACTTACAACACATCAATTATATCCAGAAGAACAAACAAGCAAATTATTTTCAATGAAAAAAAGAAACTTACTTGTTCCGGAGTTAAATCTCTTTGAGATTGACATAACATTTCATATGCCACCAAGAATTTCTTTATAGTTGCTGAGCGTAGAAGAGGTGGATAATATGAAGCATGTAACTGCCAATAACAGTAATCCTTGACATCTGGACCAGTTGGAGCTCCTTTAATTTTATATTAAATACTACCAATAAATTACAAAGATAGTGACAAAGCTTACAAAGAAATTTCACATACCATTTTAAAAAATATCATATTTATATGAAAATGTCAAAAAATAAAATAAATTTAATTTTAAAAATGTGACAGTGTGAGTAAAAATAAATGGAATCCTTAGTTACAGTTTTATAAAATTATGGGAATTTAAATAAAGGAAATTACAAAATGTTTTCATAAATATAATCTCTGATATGCCCTTGATTTCTCACTATTTCCTTTTTTCTAATTATATGGCATATAATTTGTTACTTATTTTTGATATATGTTGTTAAGACAAAAATTATGCAATATATTATCAAAAAATAGCAATATATTATCTAAAATACTGCACAATATTTTAATAATATATTGGAATAGTTCATATTCCTACCAAGTTATTTGTTTTGTTCTGAAAAAAAGTCAGTAAATAATTTCCTTTGCCAGGAGATTAAGGGGGAAAAAATGCTCAAAGAAAATCATGCAACAACAAAACTCAAGACACAGCAGTAACTATTTGGAATTGCAATTGTAATTTCCACTTATAAATATATTAGTAATTTATTCAATGATAGCACAATCCAATGCTTAAATTAAAAGCATATTATAAATAAACTGAATATTCCATTAAAACATACCATGCCATCCCATAGAGTAAGGAAAAGAAGTTTTAAACAAGTTATCATATTTGGTTAGTAGATTCTTCATTATAACAGCCAAAGCTGAAGAGAAAGATGAAATAATATCAAAGTAAAATAGCAATGCAATAATCAAAAGTTTTAAAAGTTAATTTAATTATAATAAATATATTTAATCATAGACATCAATAAATATAATTTAAAATACTTACATTTCTTTTCATCATCAGTTAAATCAGATAGTCTAACAATATGCCTTTTTGGTAATAGCATAGTTTCAAAAGGCCAAACTGCCCAATATGGAACTAAGACAGCCCAATTTTCATTTTCTAACACTACACGTTTCTGAAACAAGTAGTAAATCTGAGAAAAATATTTTAATATATTTATATAATAAATCGTCTACAAATATTTTTACCCCCTCCTCTCCCCTCCCAAAATTACATGGTATTTCAATTATAATTCTAAAATATAAATAGCATTATATTTATTAACTTATAGTTAGAATATCTAGAATGAAGCAGAAATTATCTTAAAATTAAAAAGGCAACAGCAATAATTTATTAGTAGTAACTATAGATTTACTTCAAATAGGTTGCATATCTCAGAGCATAAGTGATCAGCTAAAATGTACAAATTTATTCTTGATAAAGGCAGTCAACATTTTTTTAAATAAATCAAATGAACATAGAAACTACAGAATTTTGTTTTAGCACATGTGAAAAGAGAAAGCTATATAATTCTAAAGGCCATAAAAGAAGAGTAGTAAGATCTCAGTATTTAATACTCTTCAAAAACATGAAATTATAGGAATATTAATAAAAAAACATAGTATGTTTAGTGCAATATTAAGTATAAGCTTATATAATATCTATCTCCTTTTGAATTTTATTTTATAGCAGAAGAAGAAGGTACCAGTTTATACAAAAATATCTTAGAAGGTACCAGTTTATACAAAAATATCTTAAACAATATTCAGTTATATTGTATCCTAAACTAGTAATAAATGCATAAAAATTTATCCTAAATAAAAGAAGAAAAGGAAAAAGGGGGGACACTTTAAAAAATCTAGGAACTTTTTGATAAATTTATTTATTCATTACATGAAATTAATAAATTATAAGGCTAATCTAGATTCCAGTATTCTAAAATGTATAAACTTCCAGTATTATGAACATATTTATGTTAATAATAATTAACTCAAACTAAACACATCACAGATATTCATTGAGAAAGAGAAAATATTAGAAATTAAATATACTCTCTAACAAAGCAAATTATCATCAGTTGAATATCACATACAAAAATTGCATATCACATATCAATTTGAGAAGTGATGTAGCTATTCAATATAAGTATTTTTCATTAGTAAAGATGTTTCGACAAATTTATGACAACAATGACAATATATTTAAGCAAGACCATTTTTCCTAAAATAAATTTTTAAAAAAGCCCTTGTAAAGTAAAACACACACACTAAAATTATAAACTGATTTGAAAGTAAATATATATTTATAATTTTCTAACAGGCTTAAAGAATATTTAATTTTAGCACATTTAGATAAGTTAGCATTTAGTTTGTAGCGTCAGCCTTATAAGCTAAGTAATATCAAGACGGTTGGGCCAGTAGCCGAGTATCATATCGATCAAGCAAAATGAAGTATGATAAAAATCATTTTTACTGGTCCCTTTTGCTTGATCGATATGATACTCGGCTACTGGCCCAAACGTCGCAGGTTCGTACCGCGACCTTCACTAGCTACAAGTTTAATAAACAGATAATATAGTTGAAACCATGCAATAAGAATTAAATTCATCAAAATATTTCACCTTTCTTTTAAGTTCCTCATTTAGATAATCTAACAACAAAATTGAGTCATTTTTCAAAAAATATTCATATTGCTGCTTATCTTCAATTCTTGGTTCATCAGGAAGAAAAGAACTGGCCCAAATCTAAAATGTTTCAATGAATAAATGAACAAACAAAGCAGAAAACTAATGAAAAATCAGTGCAAAAATACAATGCTGCAAGTAATTTTTACTTTTACAATTGTAATTACCACATATAAATAAAATGTTTTGCAAAAACAAATAACAATTCTGATAAATTATAAATTTTTAAAAAATATATATTTTTTAATTTATAAAAATTTGCAAATATGTAATAAAAAATAAATTTATTGATAGATAAAAAGGAATAACAGAGAATTTTATATTCCAAAAGGTAATATTTCTTTTAATTTATTTAAATGAATATTTCAGACCTCTATATTTAATATTTTCAGCATTTAAATTAATAATATATATTTTACAAAATCCATTAATTTGATAAATTCAATAATTAAATTCATTATATATATTTCATCACACATATTAAGCACAAAGAAAACGACAGAATAAACTCTAATTCATTTCTCATCTAAAACGTTTTTTGAGGTTTGAGCTTAAAAATAATAATTTGTTTAGAAATTGGTAATGTCTCATGCTTTTAAAAATTTTCTTTTAATTAATATTTCAAATATTTGGTGTGGTATAAACAGATACACAATTTATATAAAAACTGAATTTTTTCAGACAACAGTTTGTAAATAAGAACAAAACCAAAGAATTAAATTAATACTAAGAAATATTTATGAAACCAGAAATAATCCCAAATGTTTTAGTATTTTGAATGATTAGAAGGAAAAAAAAACTTTTGAATATGGTTTAAATTAAGGTTTGAATGAATACCCATTGTAAAAATGATTTTTATCATACTTCATTTTTTTATTGTAGAAATTCTTTTCTATTTATAGATTTATATAAGAGATATATAAAATAGTTAAAATTGCAAGATTGATACAGTACAATAATAATGTACAAAGTATTGTACATCAAAAAACATGATTATTTGAAGAAAATCTTTAATAATGTTGAATT
Source organism: Argiope argentata (assembly GCA_026289955.1). NCBI lineage: Eukaryota > Metazoa > Arthropoda > Arachnida > Araneae > Araneidae > Argiope > Argiope argentata. Next base: position 28,581 of record JAOUZG010017188.1, on the reverse strand, counting down.
TAATTCTATGTTTAATATTTAAAGAATAAGTTTATATCTTAAAAGAATGAGGATTTTAAATTTATACACTATGGAAGAATAAACAAATCTAATCCTTCAATCAAAGTCAGAGAACTGTACATAAAAAATACTACAGCTAACTAATAAAAGATTTTAGAGCATTAAATTTGACACTTACTTGGCAATGGGGATGTGGATTTGAGCAGCCCATTATTTCTCCTTTGTTTTCAAAAATCTGTAACAGAGGATCTAGCAAATGCTTTATACTTATTATATAAGAATAGTAATAACTGTAAATTTCACAAAACTGTTATATATTTAAAAATAGTACATATTCTATATTTGTATTAATTGATTAAATTAATTCAATTAGATTAAAACAATGCATAGCCTGGAATAATTTTATTATTTTATTTTCAATTTATAATAATAATAATAATTAAAAACACACTTTTTTTCAAAGAATAAAATTTTAGTTGTCATTTTATAATGATATAAATATGTTTTAGTGTTTATTTACTGAAGAAAATTTATCTAGTCAAAATTAATAGCATGCCATCTGCATTACATTTAAAAATATCAAAATCACTACATAGATCCAAATCAGTTTTACCGACGCCAAACATAGCAATCCCAATTACATTTTTGAATGGCATAGTATTAATGATTTTGGGAAGATATTTAAATATTTTGTTAAAATGTGATCATCTTTCAGTGAACTGTTGATTTGTTATGTTAAATAATTGATAAAAGTTTCAGTTAAATATTTTGTGTAACTTAATCTTTTTCTTATCAAGGTATTTTTAAACTTCAAATTTTGCTCAAGTGACATATATTGTTTAAAGAGCTTTGAACTGCTAATTAAGATATACATTTTCCATAATTTTTTAAATTTACATGAAATTGTCCTTTTAATTTGGAAATAGAAGTAATTGAACTTGAAACTAATTCAAAAAAATTTCTAATCTAAATTAGACATAATTTTAAAAATAAAAATAATGAAAGTGAAATCACCCAGCATTGATGTCCTATGTGCGCTATTGAATATTTTTTTTAAAAAATCCTATAATATCTCTAAGAATTCATCAATAAAAAATTTAAGCATTCTAAAATTTAAAAAAGCAGTTTTCCAACAATAATTATAATGCACTTTTATAAATCTAGTGAAATACAGAAGAAAACAGCAGTTTTAAAAATGGATGTACTTTAAAAGTTTTCCCATTAGCGCTCCTTACATGTGAAATTAAACCTTATGAAGTGAATGTATAACAAATTTTAAAAAAAAATTATAATAGTGTAAATTAAACAGACAACTACTTATAGTTGAAAAGTAGTTATATCTTCAAATATTCATTATCAAAAATTGATTAAAAAATGATAAACTGTAAAGGAATTAAACTGATATTGAGAATTTTTTTTTTAATCTTAAGAAAATCAAACATGGTTTTTTTTTGTTTCTGTTTTTTGTGTGTATTTACAATATCTTTTCTTTTTGCAATGCCGGTTAAGCGCTAAGGTTTAACAATCAAAATCTAAAGTAAATAAAGTTGTATAAGAATATGAAATAAGCATTTATTCACTAATTTATTTATATATTTTTAAATATAGAGGACAGAGGGGTTTTTTCACTAACAATTTTCTTTGTTTTAAATTTGGTCACAAATGATAATTAAAAGTATTTAGAAACTTTAAAACCTTAGATATGAATTGAATGAAAGTATAATTTTTCTCACTGTTATCATATTTATGTGAAAATAACATGCTGAAATATTATTGCATGACATTTTATCACCCCGGAAACAAACAGTGCTTAAAAAGACATGAAAATTACTTTTAGGAAAATATAACAAGGCTGTTTTTAAACACATATTATTCAACAGTTTCCTCCCCATTTAAATTATTATTGCAACCAAAGTTTTTTTAAGAATATTTTTTTTTAAGAAAAATTTCTTTCTGAATGAATTAGTAATTTTTAATTCAAAAGCTAATTCACAATAATAATAGAAATAATATATGAATAGTACCTGCACCCATTTATACTTGGCTCCCAAATCAAGGAATTCTTTGATCCAGGTATCAATCACCTTTATTATTTCTTCAACAGTCATCAGGGGCAATGTAATATTTGATTTTGGATGGAAGCACATAACTCGACATGTACCTCTAGCTGCTTCCATTTTAAACAAAGGGTGAGTTGATTTTCCTGAAATAAATTCAAAATTTTGATAAAAAACGATAGAATTGAAAAGACGAAATATAATACAAAAATAAAAAATTTATTCATTAAAAATAAATAAATTCCATAATTTCATTCAGATAATATAAATCAAAAACATTTTTATAAACATGAGTAATGTAATGAGTAGTTTAAACACAAATAATAGATACCTCAGTATTTATTTTATTGCATATGGCAAAGTCATAAATTTGAAAATGAAATGTCAATTTGTATATATATTTTTTCAAAATATATCAAGAGATGCAGTGTTTAGAATTAGCAATATGAAGCAATACAAAATAAAATGTTTTTTGACATATTTAGGATTTTTTTCATTGAACACAATGTTGTAATTAATATAGCAAAATAAGAATATAATGTTTTGAAACATAAAATCAGTAATCATAGTATAAACCTTACCATAAAAAATTAAGTATACCCATCAAAAATTCGTTACAAGCTAAATTTAGAAAACCTACTTAAAATAATATCAAATATTATTTAACAAAATTCATTCATGAGAATGGATAAAAATTATGCATCATCATTTTGTAAATAATAATTGCACAAGTAACTGAAGAAAATAATTGTTTTGATACCAATAAAGAATATTTAGAAAAATGATTTTAATAACAGTATAATAAGGAAGAAACAATCCCTTTAAATATGCTAATAACATATTTGAAAGTATATTCTTAAACATCTTGATGTAATAATGTATATTCTAAACATCTTGAATATGAACTAATTTAATTTTTATTTAACTTCCTTTATATTTTAGTGGCAGTGTTAATATAATGTCTAATATAAAAATAAATAGGTCTTTATTCAAATCATTAAGACTTATTTAAGACTGCAAACATTTATAAGGAAAAATAAATGAAAATTTATACGATACAGCAATAATCAATACTCTTTTAATGTCTTAAGAAAAATTAAATAAAAAAAATTGAAACATAAATAATGAAAAACAGCTATTGTTGCATACTAAAATACTGCATTGTTTTCAATTCTAACATCCCCCACCCCTTTTCACTTTGAAAATTTTTAAAAATGAAAACAAAAACTGAATTATATTTAAGATTTTTAGATTAAAAATATACAAGGTATAGATGTAAAAATTACCTGGTGAAGGAACATCTTCTGTAAGTGCCGGAAAATCATTTGTGAAGATATAAGTGCCATCATAATAAGGATTCATCTGTTAAATATACTGTAAATTAAAGAGTTTTAAATGCAAAGTCAATCAATAATATACAAATTAATTTTCCCATTTTAAATATTATATTGGATTTCATAAAAGGAAAGGATAAAATGTAAAGTTGAAATCTAAGTTCTGATATTTTATCTTATCAAAAAAAGCACAGAAAGATTTATATCCTATATGACATTCAAACAATCCAAGAAATTAGATTGTTCATATTAACAGTCACATTTGTTTTTCATATCCTTTTATGATGACCATATCTTTGGCAACTTTACAGGATAGAAGTATCAAATTAATATTTTTTTAATGAAATGTGTGAATAAACTACAAAATAGAATATTAAAATATGTGTAAACATTGTCAAAAACTGTTGATAATATGTTATATATCTTTACTAATAATAAAAATAAATGTGTGTTGGTGTTCTTAAAACCAGAATATTTGATCTAGAGCTATCAAACTTGGCCCATAAGCACTTTAGAGATTGAAAATGTGAACCTCAGAGCAAGATTTTGAAACCTAAATTAGATCTTAATTAATTAAAAATTGAACAAACTTTTGGCTTTATATATATACATATGTAATGATATTTTAAAATTTAATTAAACTCCAATTAATTTTCAAAACTATCTTAATTTAGCCCATAGTAATATCATTCCAAAATACTCTCTTATTTCATGATCCATACCACTCGTTCTAGTTAATTAATTCAACAGAAGCTGTATAAAATGGCAGAAACAGCTAAACGCTGGCTGCTTTCCCATACTCCGTGTGGGAGATGAAAATTGTTCAGACAAGGACATTCCTTTTAAAAATCCCTGTGTTTCCCTTGCCTTTTATGTATGTGACATGGAAATCTCCATTGAAATCTGATTTTATAAGCTCCATAAAAATATTCTCCCAATCAAAATTTTATTGTATTTAAGCCCAGGGATAATGTTATCCCACCTTTCTTTGCACTTCTGCTTTTCTGCCGTGCTGTGAACAGACGCACCTAGTCCATCAGCTTGTAAATAATGCCTGCTTCCAGTGATGGAATTAAATGAACTTAAAAACTGAACCTTCTTCTCCATGATTTTGGTCATGACTCTGCTATCTGCTCTCAACAAATAAACTAAATGCTTCACATTATATAAATATATGTCATTAATAGATTACATTGTTATCTTCAAATGCCTAATATTTTCATTGTTTATTCAAATATTTAATAGAGTGGCTTTCATACATTATTGCAAAGAAGGATTTTTGTGCATTTACAAAGCAAATAAAAATGTGAACTTCCACAATGTCATGACATTTAGTAAATAAATTAAACAAATGTCCAAAGAATGTAAATATTCTTAAGAGTGCTATGATGTTAATTGATTGTCTCCAAAAGGAAGTTTCATGAACACAATAAATAAAAACTTAAGTAAGGCAACTAAAAAATAAGACTTTAATGTTGCCCAATTTGGTGTATTTATGGACATGAAGTTGTATTAAAATGATCTATCTTAAATAAAATGGACCAATACTTAAGGATGTCACTTGATGTGACTGATTATGAATAAGCAATAACTTTAATAAAGAAAATTAGATAATTTCCTGATTTAAAGTATTGCAGAAGTATAGCTGCAAGTGAAAAAAATATACTTATAATTACAAATAAAAAAAATATGCATTCCAAGCAATATAAGATGAGAAAATAAAATAGTGAAACACAAAAATGAAAATAATGTTAAACAATTATTATTTCAATATATTTAATTTTGGAAGCGCAATATTTTCATTTAGAGATGGATATATAGAGCATACTTACATATAGAATAAAGAAAAAAATTTACATGTGAATGTAATTTCTTACAAAGGTTTTGTTATTTTCTTTGAAACAAGTTCAATTTTTTCACCTTTACTTACTTCTTTAAAATTTACTATTTGATGAATAACTTGAATATCTTTTAATGTTATAAAAAATATTGATTGTATTTATAATAATATTTTATATATTTGTATACACAAATATATGATATATGTATTTTTGTATGCATACATCATGATGTATAATGAATTTTTTAAATATTAATAGTAAAATGTATGAATTTTTTACATTAACAGATAGGATGCATTTTTTTTAAAATATTAAGATGAAATTAATAAGCATGATTAAAATAAACAAAGTACAATAATGAAGTTAAAGTAGTTTTTGTAAAATGCCCTGACAACAAATGTATATTGTTTTTAAATACAGCTTCATTTGTATTATGAATGGTTATTAATAAAACAAAATTTCTGTGTTCTTTCAAAATAAAACATTTCTTTCTTTTTATTCTTAAAAAGCCCATGAGAATTCAAAAGTAGCAAAGGGTGGGAAAAAAACCCTACTTATTTTATACAAAATTTAATATAGTCTTCAAATATTTATAATAATAAAAATGACATTTTATATGATGTTTGTAAAAAGGTTCCATACACTCTATAACAAAAAAATCGGGACACCAAGGAGTTGACCGATTGAGACAAAAAAATGGTGGATAGGAAGAATATGTACAGAATAGTAAATGATTAAAATCTCAGAACAATTGAATAAATTATTTCAGAGTTACAGTAACAAGTTCAATAAGGTGTTGACCCGCCTCTAGCCTGGATACAAGCTGCCACACGGCGTGGCATAGACCGATACAGTTTCCGTATGGTCTCCTGCGGTATTTCCCGCCAAATTCGCTCCAATTTGCGAACGAGGTCATCGTGGCAGATGCAATCGTCTTCCTATCATATCCCAGCCATGCTCTATGGGAAAAATATCTGTCGATCTGGCAGGCCAAGGAAGTGTTTGACAAGCTTGCAGACAGTTCATAGCAACACGTGCCGTATGTAGTGTGGCATTGTCCAGCTGAAAAACCAGTCGAGGGTACTGCAAAAAGAATGATAGCAAAAGTCTTAGAATGTCGTCGACGCACCGCCGTGCAGTAACTGTACCTCTAATGATGACCAAAGGAGTGAGGCTATCAGAGAAAATGACATCCCAGACCATAATGTCTTGTTGAGGGCGGATTTAGCGTTCAATAGTGAAAGCAGGACCCCTCCCCCTCTGCCTTGTGTTTCCAAACACGTCTTCGATGTTCGGCAAGACACAGTTGGAAGTGGGATTCGTCGCTAAAGACGTCACCAGTCTGCATCTTTCAAACCTGATCGAGCCATGCACCACTATAATCTGGCTAGGCAGTGTGCAGGTGAGAGTGGCAGGCGGCGTAATGGTTGGCACGAAAGTAGATCTCGCTCTCTCAACCGTTTGTGAATGGTCATGGTGGACATTGGTGTTTGGGTTGAGCGTCTGATGGTTGATAGAAATGAAGAAGGCGCTGTAACAGCTGATCGGACAATCACTCTGTCCTCACGATCTACTGGGGCTCTAGGTCGACCGCTACCATCCTGACGCTGAACTCTACCATTTTCCACCCATCCTTGCCAGCATCTTCGAATCGCCGCATCGCTTCGACTCAAATGACGAGCGATTCTCTGCTTTGTCCAACCGGCCTCTTTCAACCCAATGATACAACCTCTGTCAAACTCGTGACAGTTGCTCGTAATGAGCATGAACCCTACGGCAAGGCATTTTTTAAATTGTTGAAAGGTAATCTGAATCGCAATCAAAACGAACGTTTTAACAACCTTTGAAGGTCTGCTCCTTATATACATCTTCAGGATGCGAAGTTTTGATGCGCTGGAGATCAAACTATTTATTCATTGTACACCAAAATTTAATCATTAGCATATCTGGTCAAAACACTCATGCATATGTGGTGATTACTATATAAGCCAATTAATATTCTTCAACCTGAAGGGTCCCTTTTGCTTGATCGGTATGATACTCAGCTACTAACCATAAGATTGGGAGTTCGGGCCTAGCGCTATCCGCTATAATCACCTAAACATATGAAATTTTAAAGCAATCGGATGATTGCTTCTTGGTGCGTCTTTTTTTTTTTTTTTTGTTATAGAGTGTACTTATTACTTGATTTTGGAAGAATTTGAATTTTGTTTATGATTTGGGGAATAATCATTTCATCTTAAAAGCATCCAAATTTAATAATTTTTGTTGGTATCTTCAATGTTTATTGGCATCAATCATAATTTTATTTAAAAAATTATGTTCGAAACTTTAATACTGAAAATTATTTCATTAAATAGTTTCAATTCCAGAGAAAAAAACAAAAATAACTTTTAAAAAAACGCCAATTGTTAATTTTTTAAATATAAATTTTCTTATAATTAACAAATTGAATATACCAGTCAAAAATGCACTGAATAATATGCAGGCAACAGAGCAGTTTTTAATAATAAAATATAATAATACCATTCCATTAGCTCTTTTTGCTCCAGGACATAATGGATTATTCAGATCATGAGGTGGTATTTCTGCTTCTTGTATTTTCTCTACTTGTCCTAGCCATGGTCTTTTGGCACGATGAGGTGCCACCAATAACCATCTATCATTCAAGGGATTATACCTTATATGCTGGTGATCTAGAAATAAATTGGAAATAACATAAATAAGCAAAATAAAGTCAGATAAAAAATTAATAAATCTTATTATTTCAAATTTTTACTTGTTTCAACATAAATAGTGCTAAATTATTCAAAATTAAAAAGATAATAATAAAAAAGTTCTTTTTCACAATTGATCTTTTTATTGGAAGAATTTTCTTTAGTAATTTATAAATGAGGAAAAAAACTTTAATAATTCATAAATATGAAAGATAATAATCGCTGTTATCAGAAAATTTAATACAAAGAAACTGTGAGAATTTGAAAATATTTTGTTTTAACAAACTTTGGTTAAAAGACATGATTAATAACTAGATTATTTTAAGAATGAGCTTGATAAAAGAAAATTCTTTTCCACAAGTATTTAAAAAAAAAAAACCCATTTACATGTACACAAAACAGTTATTTATGTTTCTTGTAAATAACTATAATTTAATTTCAATTATTATTTTACCTATTTTTTATTTTTTGAATAGCATTATCAGAAATCATAGGACATGCACATAAATGAAACAACAGATCTCCCAGCAGCTTTTTTACTTACTTTCTAATATAGACTTGAATCACCCTCCTCTGTAATTAACAAGGACTTCCAGTAAGATCACAGATATCTCATATGGTATTGGTGAAAAATAGTTCAAAAATATCGATCATTCGTGTGAATCAAAACATCCCCCCCCCAAAAAAAAACTATAATAAAAATTTGTATCATTGCATTTACATGCATAGGAAGATGCAAATAAACAGATGACCAACTATTTGACAAATTTGATAAGAATCTATACTTTAAATGCTAAACCTGAATATCTAATTTTTTTAACTTCTTGTGAACATCTTTTTAGTTATTCCCTTCTATTTGTATAGTCAAACTTTCTGTCAATGGATTGTGTTCAAAATTGGATAGAAATCTGCAAATTTTGTCATAATTCCACGTACCAAATTTCAGTTATTGAGTTTGAAAAACTTTTTTGAGCAACTGTGATCCCAAATTTGTGTTTTGGTATCAAAGAAGTATCAAACATGAATATTTGTGAAAATCTCAAATTTGAACAAATTTTGAACCATTGCTTATATTATATATATATATATATATATATATATATACACTGAAGTGACAAAAGTCATGGGATAGCAATATGCAAATATACAGATGGCAGTAGTATCGCAGCGAAAAAGTATAAATGCGCAGTTCGTTTTCCAGAGCTTTCATTTGTGTTCAAGTTATTCATGTGATCAGGTTTTTCGTGATTTATGGCGGTACGACGAGAATTAACAGACTTTGAACGTAGAATGTTAGTTGGAGCTAGACGCATGAGTCATTCCATTGCGGATATCGTTAGTGAATTCAACATTCCGAGATCCACAGTATCAAGAGTGTGCTGAGAGTATGAAATTTCAGGCATCACATCCCATCATGGACAGCGCAGTGGGCGACCACCTGCACTTAACGACCGAGACCGAACACGTCTGTGTAGAATGGTCAATGTTAATAGACACGCAACACTTTGTCAAATAACTGCAGGAATCAATGTGGGACGTGTCCGATAGGACTGTGCGGCGAAATTTTTCTTCCTTGGGCTATGACAGCAGAAGACCGACTCGAGTGCCTTTACTGACAGCACGACATCGCCTGCAGCGACTCTCCTGGGCTCGTGAGCATATCGACTGGTCCCTAGATCAGTGGAAAACCGTAGCGTGGTCAGATGAGGAGTCACGATTTCAGTTGTTACGAGCTGATGGTACAGTTCGAGTGTGGCGCAGACCCCGCGAAGCCATGGACCCAAACTGTCAGCAAGGCACTGCTCAAGCTGGCGGCGGCTGCATAATGGTGTGGGCTGTTTTTACATGGAATGGACTCGGTCCTCTGGTGCAACTGAACCGATCATTGACTGGAAATGGCTATGTTCAGCTGCTTGCAGATCACTTGCAGCCATTCATGGATTTCACGTACCCACACAACGATGGGATTTTTATGGATGACAATGCGCCATGTCACCGGGCCAGAACTGTTCGCGATTGGTTTGAAGAACATTCCGGACAATTCCAGCTCATGATCTGGCCACCTAGATCGCCCGATATGAATCCCATCTTGCATTTATGGCACATCATCGAAAGATCCGTTCGTGCCCAAACTCCTGCACCATCCACACTTGCGCAATTATGGGCGTCTATAGAGACAGCATTGCTCAATATCCTTGCAGAGAACTTCCAACGACTTGTGGACTCCATAACACGTCGATTTGTTGCACTTCGCCGGGCAAAAGGAGGACCGACGATATTAACAGTCATCCCATGACTTTTGTCACTACAGTGTGTGTGTGTATATATATATATATATATATATATATATATATATATATATATATACTAGAGAGTGAAAAAATCTGTTTCTAAAATTTCCTGCTGTTTCATTAGAATAATACTCTATTTTGAATTTATACTATTGAAAACAGAACTTTATAATTATGAACTGCATATAAAGAATAGAAGCAAGAATGATACTTGGACCAGCAACAAACAATTCAAATTTCCTTATAGCATCAAATAGCTGATATTTTATCCAAATCCTAATTTTCTAATTAATAACCAAGGTGAAATTTATTCATAAAAATTAATTTTATAGGCAAGAGTAGCATTTCATTTAGAAAATGGGTAATAATGGGCTGGGAAGTTAATGTTTAATTTTAACAATGATTGAAAATCTTTCGTAATTAGTTTTCATTTTAAGTCAGAAATCAATTTCTTTTATTTACAAATAATACATTCATACTTCTCCAGGGAACTAGTAGATCAAGTAGTGGTGGCTAATTCAAAAACAAGCAATGCTGTAAAAAATATTTTACTAGAGAATACAATCAAAAGATGATGAAAATATGTTTTATATCTAAATAGTCCAAAACCTTTGATTGTATTTATCAGCGTTACATTTTATAAACATTTTTTTAAAAAAATTCTTTTAACTTTTTGACTTCTAATAAAAAGAAATATATGTTTGTCAAAGCAGATAAGTTTTCATCAGACCAACATCAAAATAAATTCAGAGAGCAAAGGCAAGCCTGATACGAGAAGAATGAATAAAAAAAAAGGAACAACTGGTACTGATTATGTCTAATTGGCAATTATGGAACCTCAATACTCCAGCCAATACGAAACTTAAAATACATAATATTGGAAAATAACTAAACAAAAGTTAAAATGGAATAACAAACTTCTAAAATGTTTTAGGAACATGTTGCTACTCTAAATATACGAGTTAATATTTACTCTTGGATAACAAAAAGTTCAAAAATAGAAGAAGCCATTTAAAAAATGTGTATTTTAATATCAAAACCATTGCTCTGGAGGTACCAATTATGCAGAAAGTTAAACTATATATAATGAATAATACAGAATAAAAACTCAGAATCTGGAGAAAAGTTACATGTTTATGCAACGACAGGATCACCGGCATTGGTATGCAGTGAATTATCATTAAGGCTCTCCATTTGTTCTACTGTAGATCTATTCATCCTATAGTAAACCTTGGACTATAAGAATGCCTATTGCATAGTTATTAACATAAACAACAACGACAACAATAAATATACTTCATTCAAAATATCAAGCAGTAAGTTAATTCTTTCAGTACTAATTAGAATCAGAAAAATATTAATGTGGCAAAATAAAGTAGTTTTTGCAAAACGTTTCAAAAAATTGTTACGATATATTCGTATAAAATGATAGAAATCATATATTTACCTTCAGAATTAAATTTTAAAGCCATTTTCTTCTTCTTCTTTTTTTTAATGATTCTTGACTTTAATGCTGTAGAGCGTATCCTGAGATAGCAACAGCTGCGGCAACCACTCAAATCAGTTCAACAATGTTTATAAACAAAGTTCACGCCCTCCACTGCCAGATTATTGATTAGCATACTAACACGTTCCATTCCCTAGGCTGTAAATATCTTAATCATCTTTTTTAGCAAGCAATATCTCCAACTTTTTTTCGATTACTCAAGTCATTCTATCTATAATTACTGCAAGGTATTCGTTTTACAAATGAAATAAAAAAAAGGTTTTTAACATTTTCTTCTTCGAATTAAAACAAGTACTACAACTTCCATACATGTGCTGTATGTTTTGAATGTTGATGGTTTCTTGTGGGAACTAATCGAATCTGTTTCTTATCTTCAGTAATAATAAAGTATTGAAATAAATACAAACAAGAGTTACATGAGGTTGGTACGTTTGTAAGAATATTAAACATTTGATGTGTGAGAATGTCTGAACAGATTTTTCGATATTCGTTTTATTAAACATACTTGACTTATTATTTTTTTCAGCAATCAGTAGTAGCATTTTTTATTTTTGAAATGTTATAAAAATAACTTTTGCTATGCGCGTTTATCCCGATTACAAATTAAGTTCTTTTGTATAGATTTATTGAATTTATTTTATAATTTTTGTTTTTAAAAAGATTGAAAATTGCTTATTTTTAATGAAACTCCTTTTTTTTTATCCAGCATTTATTGCATTATATTTTGATTCGTAAAACATGAATTTTAAACAATTATGAACCGTTGTTTTTAATTTTCTTTTTATTAATTAATAAATTTTCATTGACTTAATTTAAAGAATTTTCTGAATTAGTGTAAAGTTTGTGTTATCATTTCCAGATTAATTACAAATAAAAATATTACAATTATTTTTTATCAATTATGTATATTTTTATATCAATATTTTGGGATTTCATTGAAAATCAATTAAATGGTGATTAAATAAAATAATTTTGAACACTTTAGATTTTTTTTTCTAACCGAGTAAGTAGGTTGTATAAAATAAATTATAAATGTTCTATAACATTTTGTGAATATTATGATTATGAATATGATACTTTGAATTCTTGTATTAAGATTCTATTTTATTAATATCTGGTTTATGTTCATATTATTAGTTGAGATCCTGGTATAATTTCTATTTGTTGCAGTTCCAGAGTAACTGTAAACTCAGTATTCATCAGTGTTGCAAAAGATTTTAAAATTCATCCTCCGTCTAAAATTATTGAGATATTATCTTTTGGACTTTCTTTATATTTCACACTGCAACACATATTTGGTTTAGTTTCATGACACATTGAAAATAACTCAGCATTCATTATAGACCTCTTCCTCCTGGTCTCTATGGTTCAGTATAGATCTGTACTTTTTATACCATGATTGTATATCAAATTAATTTGTCTTCCTTAAGACTTTTTTTTTCAGTTATGTTGACATGCACTCATGGTACATTGATTACTGAGTTTAAGTTAAAATTAGATTCAAATTATAATTTTAGTGTAAAGAACCATGACCTTATATTTATTAATACATTGAATTTTTGCGTGTGCAGAAATAAAGAGATTAATGAGATCTATGAGGATTATTATGAGGAGATCTATGTGTGATAAAGAGATCAATGAGGATTATTGAATTTAGTCCAAAACAGGGCTCAAAGCAGCAAATCTTAAAATAATATCTGAACACTGAATTTTAACTTTGAATTGTAAAATGTTGATCAGAATGTACTACATAACAACAATTTTAATATAGAAATTCAATTTTATTTTGTTTCTAAATTATTGAGGTTTGATTGATATGTGGTTTATTCAGATTCAGGGCAGTCACTGAAAATAAGCAATACATTTGTAGAACACTCATTTTTATTGTAACACTTTGTATTGAAAAAAAGTAAAAAGTGTTGTACATTTCTATTATATAAAAATTGTCGTACTTTGTGTAAAGTACTGAATATTTTATATTTTAATAATACATGAGCAGCATATAATGTTTCTTTAGACTGATTTAGAAAAAAAGTACGTTATGTAACTGAGTTCATATACAAAATACTTCTAAGGATGTTCCACTGAAAAAAAGAAAGAAAGCCATTAAAATATTTTTTATATTGTGTAAATTTTACAAAAGCAATTGAATTAATGAAATAAAGTTTTTGTTTTTCCCCTTTTGTTTAAATTTCTTTTGTTCAAATATTAAATCAAAATAGTAAAAGAATAGGCAAAATCAACAGCAACAATAGTGTGGTCAAGAAGAGAAAATAAGAAACAAGAAAAGAGTTTGTTCCTGGTTTTCCTCTTCAGCTTTCCTTCTTCTTAGCTTCTGTTCATACATCATTTGCCATTAATTTATGCAGTGGTTCACAATGCCTACTCAGTATAAATTCAGATTATTCTATATAGCAAATCTGTCAGACACTGATTAAATTTCATTTTGTTGCAACACTTCTTGGAATGAGACTCGATTGAGGAGTAATGTACAATTTAATACATATTTGTATAAAATTGATCATTAGAAAGAAAAATGTGAACAAATAATATAAAATAAGCTAATAATTAAGATTTGATAATAGTGTAAGGAATATAACTGCAGCTTTAATTGGCAAACACTATTGTATAGTTAATAGTTATTTTAGCTAACTGTGTACGTATAAGTGAGTTTATGATTTAAGCTATTTCATTTTTAATATTTGAACACATTCAAATTTTAACCAATACAATTTCTTTAAACCATAGATTTTTTAAATTTGTTATTTTTTGCTGTGGAATTTTATGTTGATATAATTTATTCTTTTTAGCCTTTAGTAGAATGGATAAAAAAATTTTTAATCATGAAGAACTTGAAGCCGAAATACAGAGAGAAAAGAATGATCGGACTGAAGAATTATCCTATAAGAAATCAAAACATTCTTTAGATAGTGATGAAGAAGATGATGATGTAAAAGCTCAAAAATACAATATTCTTGATCCAAATGAATTAGAAGGTAAAATAAAATTAATTTTTTATATTTAATTTTAAAATGTTCTCTTTCTTAAATTAAATATACTCTTTGTATGAAGGGTCTAAAAGGCCGAGTTTTGTTTTTTAAAATATTCATAAATATATTTTTAGATGTAATTAGGTAACCACTATTTATTTTTATATTATTATTTTTCTTTTGTCTTTTTTAGGTAGTTATTTTTTTCCACAATCATTATAATAAACTAATAATAGCAGTTACTTATATATATATATATATATATATATATATATATATATATATATATATGCTCAATTTAATATTATTAACTTAATTTGATTCCAATCATGATAATCTAAATTTATTAATCTAACACTTAAACACTTTTATATTCTATGGACAGGTGTTTTTTCTTTTATGTTGTCTCCTGTTCATTTGAGGATAGATCTGAAACAGTCAATGATAAGTCTTGTCTTCTACTTTCTTTTCCGATTAAAGCTGCTCATATTCTTATGTATTGTGCTAGTTGAATGTCGTATTTTTTTGAGTAAAATTATTCATATTTAGTTTATTCTATCAATATTTTTTATTCCATCATTTCTGCTGATGATCATTCTATTGTAATTGATATTTTGAAAATCAATTTGTGTAATATTTATAAAAAGCCTGATGACTATTTAGCTTAAAAGTATACTAACAGAAAACCTAATGTATCAAATGGTTTACCATTGGGAATTAAGATGTATTTTCAGTAAAATATGGATAATTTTTATAATTTATGAATAACTATGAAAACCTTTTATTATGTAAAGAATTTGTTATCAATTCTTAAAAAATGCTTGATATACCATATTCCTTTATGTAGGGAAGAAATATTTGATATTATCATGGAAATTATTGTCATCTGGTATTATTGGTAAATGCATTTATAAATTTGTCATATTCTGAATGAATTAGTTTAACTTCCTTGTATAAACTATTCCTTAATATATTTTATCTCATCAGTTGCTCTTAATATTTACATTTTTTCCTTCCTCTGCCCCCCCCAACAAAATTTCTAATATGTAACTTTTTTTTAAAGATTTTTTTAAAAAACCATTTTGTTTCTAATATTATATTTTAATTCTAGGACAAGAGGAAGGTACAATTGATTTCGATGGAGATATTAAAATTACACCTTTTAATATGAAAGAAGAATTAGAAGAAGGATATTTTGATAAAGAAGGTACATACATATTTCAGAAGGAAGAAGAGATCAAAGACCAGTGGTTAGATGATATTGATTGGATAAAAGTACGATCTTGCATTTTGTGTTTTATACATAAGAATTTGATTTTTGTAATCATTAATAACTTCTGTGTATCATTCTATAATTTGAATTTGTTATCAAAGGCTAAGACACAGATATACCTTATCCAAATTTTATTATAAAGATTCCATATAGTATATTTAAAATATACATATATTTTTGTTTAGTATTAATTATTCATTACTTGTATTTTAAAATTTTTTATTATTTTATTTCTAATTAAAAATAAACTATATAAAATAATCTTTTTATTTTTCATTCTTACTTGAAATTTTTCATTTCTTGTTCATTCTGTTTAATGAGAACTGTATTTTTCCAGGGAGTAGAGTATCTTAATCTCACTCTTTTGTACTTCACAAATTTTTTTTTAAAAATTTCTCTTGAAGTAGATTTAGTAAATTCTCTTGGAAAATTATTTGTTGCAATGGCTATTATGACACAATTTTTAGAAAACTTGCAAAAGATTCAGTGGTTTTATGATGGTGTCTTGAGTTTGAAGATTTTTTGGTCAGTGGTAGACAGGAATTGATAGACAAATTTTGCTCAAAATTTGATAGAAATCTGCAAATTTGGGTAAAGACCATATGGAAAATTTCATCCACCTAATTCAAAATGCTTTTCAGTTATCTTTGTCACATTTGAACATATTCAAAAAAAAAAAAAAAAAAAGGAAAAAGGGGGGAGCCCTTTTTGAACTTGGTGTGCTCTAAAATATGGAGATTCATTAAAATCTAGAGTTCAAAATTTTTAGCAATTACAATACTTTCTGTGGATTTTGTATACAATATATATATATATATATATATATATATATATATATATATAATATAAAATCTGCAAATAATACTTTACCCTCTTTTTATTTTTAGGTGAAAGCTATTGAGTCTATTAAAAGAAAAACAGAGGATGAAGAAGACAGTGATGAGGATGAAAGACCACCCATTGATTTAGCTGATAAGTATAGACAAATGCTTGAATTAATGAAACCTGGAGAAACTGTGCAAAAAGCAATTTGTCGACTTGGGGGAACAAAATCATCAAAAAGTGCAAGTAGTCGTTGGAAAAAGAAAAAAGAATCAGATTCCATGGACACCAATGAAGAAAAGGAAAAAGATGTTGAAAAGTTGCAGCTTTTGACAGGCTTAGCTGATGAGATAGTGCATTCAGGAGATATGGACATTTATCAACAGACTTATGAAAAAATGATATTTCATGTGAATTCTAAGTCAAAGACTGGAGCTAATGGTGTTTTAAACACTGATGCTGAGCTAGATATGTTTGGAGATGATTTTGAGGAAAAAGTCGATGATAAGATAGCGATGCCACCTCCTCGGACACCTACTCCCAGTGAGGGTAAGCAATAGTTTGTTTTATATGATTATTCTATGTGTCTGCTAGCCATGAAAATTGTAGCAAATAATAAATTTCAACTACAATAACAGCAATATTTCAGTTGTGATACCTTAATCCTTTCAGTTAATTAAAAAAATTATTTAACAAATTTAATATTTAAAATTAATATATATGTTATTATTATTATTTTTATGTTAAAAGGTTGAATTAATTTTTTCTCAACCTTTGGAGATGAGTTGAGAGGGGTTTATTATTGAAACCATTGTTCTTGTAGAACATGAAATTGTTTATTTATTGGAATATTCATTTTATTTGAAAACAACATAATATAATCATAGATAATTATTTTATGTTTAGAAATGGAAAGTTTTATCAAAATCGAACTATTTTTTATAAAATTACATATTATTATTTATTACATTTTCTGAAGCTTTTCAAGTCAGTGTATTTTCACAAACTTAATTTTTTTTTAAAATTATGCATGTATCCTTCATCATTTAAATTTCAAAATCAAAATTGTCACTTTTTAAAAATATTTGTTACTGAAATAAGTACGAAATTTAGAAGAATCTCTGTTTTTTTTAAAAATTATTATATTAAAGAAAATTAATGTGTATCAATTCAATAACTTTTTAAAACAAATGACTTAAAAAAAATTTTAAAATAAATATTAGCATTTTATTTTATAATTTCCTTAATTGTGCTTACCTTACCTTATTTTTAATATTATCTGAAAGAAATGTACTGAAGTCTTTGCTTTAAGTTAAGTTGGACTTATACATTTTATGGAATATCTCCTAAAGAAATTCTCTTAATCTATGAATAGATATTGTTCATGTTTCTTTATAAGGGCTGTGTAATTTGTATTGTTCATGAATGAATTCTGAGACTCATTTCGACGATTCCAGCTCATTAAAGGATGAGACATGGAACTATGAATACATTTCCAGAAATCTCCTTTGACCTTGTATCTCTCCCATTAGATAATTTTTAGTTCACATTTTTTTTCCATGTGTTTGTTAGTTTTGTCATATTTGACCAAATTTTGTTTTAACACAAAATTTCGAATTGATATTGCTAGTTCAAATGGTAAATTAGCTTTCAGGAGTGGTATGAAGAAAATTTTATTGTTACTATTTCATGTTATATATTTAAAAATAATTACTTACTTAAATAAAAATATCATTATTAATGTATTTTAATATCAAAATACATTTATAATAATAGATAGATAATTAAAAGATAATAATTATAAGCAGCTCCATATTTACAACATTCCTTAAATGAAAACTAAATGTTTTTAATAGAATAAACTCTGGATTATCCATTGTTGTTGATCTTAAAACATTGTTAAAATATTCAATAACATATAAAATAAAGGAATTTATCATAAAAAATATCTTTATTACAGGTAAAAATATAATTACCAAATTTTAAGAATAGAATTTTTTTTATTTTTTCTTCATGATTTAATATTTATGTCTCTTATATTAAATAAAAATTGCTCTGAAATATTTTACTGTGCATTAGTATCTTTTTTCCTTCTGTATTACTGATTACCTGTAATGTTTATGTCTCATAAAACTGCAAGTCCCCATTGTTAAATATAAACCTCTCCTCCTTTTTTTTTTCATCCCTATTTTGACGAATTAAACTGATCCTAATGTTTGTGCAAAAGTGTGGAGGGTTTTACTATCCATTTTTAAAAAGTACATCCATTTCCTTTGAGGAAATGTTATATATAAATAATACTTTAAACTATATACAATAATACTGAAACTATTTATAAATAATACTCTATTATATATTTGTATCATTTTGTAGATAACAAGATATTAGATTAAACTTTTGATGAATTTACATAGCTTGATCTTGTTGATCATTTGGAATATTTGGTTATAAATTGCACTTATCATCTTTGAAGACCAAATATTAAGAAAGAGAGTATTAAATAGTGGTTGATTTTTTCTTTTCTTTTGACTTTAAAATAGTGAGACAACTTTCTGTTAAGAAAGCAGTAGATAAGGAATATCTGTTATCAGTATTTAGGAAAAGTTTTAAAATGAAACTTGTTAATCAGTTAAGAGAATAAAAGTTTCAGTAATTTTATTTTGAAATACGCAATTAAAAGGGATTTATTGCATTAATATTAATCCTTTTGAATTTCTCTGTTTAGACATGGTTGATCCTACTTCAGAAGTGATGTGGGAATTCAAATGGGAAGATAAAGAAGATGCTAAAGTATATGGACCTTATCCAACTTCTCAGATGCAACAATGGGTTGATGAGAAATATTTTGAAAATGGCGTATTTGTTAGGCAATGTGGAAAACAAGATACTTCATTTTATAATTCAAAAAGGATGGACTTTGAATTGTACTTATAAAGCTACTTCATTGTTTTCTCATCCTTTACAGTCATTTTACAATCACTACCAAAAAAACTGGATATAACACAATTTTTTTGTATTTTGTTTAGTTATATGTTTCATAGAATGTTATTATTGTGCATTTAATTTTGCAGAATTGGATTATGTTTAATGTGTCCATATGCTTACGATTGAAATTTCTGATACCTACATTTGAAATAACATTTATTTTTTTAGAACAATTTATTTGCCTGAAACTTAAGATTCTAGCATTGAATTTAATTGAAATATCTGAAAGAATTAAAATTCTATTTGGTTTTATTTATTTTATTTATCAACTTCTTTTTACAAGTATATCAATGTATACTGGTAAAAAGAAGTTGTATTGTTATAATTTTACTGAAATGAACAAATCCCTAAATTGTTTTGAAATTAAGTTTTTTTGGAATATTTTTTTCTGATTAATTCATATTATTAATTCCTAAATTATATTTCATATGTTTTACGAATTTTAGCATTTTACTTATCTTTTTGTTTATTTCATTATTTTTCTACTTTCAGTCCTTCTCATGAATCTTTAATTAATTAAATCATCTTTGGTTATTAAAGTACAGTAATTATTTTTTTAATAAGTAAACTATTTAATATTTCAAAGTTCAATCAGCATTATTGAGTGATCTAATGTGTGATTAACTTAATATTTCGATCCATTTTCTAACAAAATTAATTTCAAATATAAAATAATAAGAAAATAATTATTTCATCCTTACACTTTTATTTTTCATTGTCATATTCTCTGCATTTCTTGTAATACCTTTTAATTCTCATTATAAGAAGAAATGAATATATATATAAATTCCAAATTTGGTGGATTTTACTTAAAAAAATAATGGTAAAAAATAGAGTTTATTGGAGAATGTTATTTTAATTATTCCTGAAAATGGATAAAGATGACCTTGTGATTATTTATTTGGATAGAAGGATAAATTATCTACTTTCCTTAGGTGTAAGTACAATTCTGCTATACAATAGATTGTTAATAGTTGTTTCAAACGAATTAAAAGAGTTTTTAATTATTGAAACAGAATCAATTTTGTGTGATTTTGTTTGGAGAAATCACATGACCTGATTTATATTGACGAAAATTGCCATTCCTAGTAATTACTTAAAAATGTCCTTAGGAATTAAAATTGATTTTTATTTCCTTATTTAAAATAAGTAATATTATTGATTGATTTTCCCTTTTAAACATTATAATATTACTAAAAAATATAAATAAAATCAACTGGATTTGTTTATGCTCCTAAAATTTATTAAATTATTAGTTTTCTTAAATTAAACAATATACTTACAGAAATATCATTTTTTCCTCTGATAACAGAAAGGTTCATTTATAAAGAACAACTAATAAAGAAATCTGGGATTTTAAATTAAAAAAAAAAGTTGTATCTTGTATCATTTTTTTTAAAATTTTACATTTTAAGAATCTGCAGGTGACACAAAATAACTAATGCATATTATAATTTATGTTCATCTATATACAATTATACTACATGCACAAAAATTTATTTTCTGTGTATATAATTGTTTTTGGAATGAAACTACTATATCACTGAGCTAAATAATTTTGTGCATTCATTTGAACAGCATATATGTAGAAAATGTTGGTAAATTAAGCTTTGAAATAAAAACAATCAATTTTTATTAAACAGTTAATGTTCCATTTAAATTTTGTTTTGAAAATTTATATTATACTCTTATTTTTAAAAACTAAAAGATTTTAAATCAGTTAATTCACTTGTATTACACTTTTCTTAAGGAACTAGTCATTGATTTGATCAATTAAAATAATATTCATTTTTTGTCTATTTTTTTAAGATCAAGTACTTATGTCAAACTTATGTGGTTCATTTGAATTTTGGAAACTTCGTTTTTCATTTTTTAAGATTTGTTGGCAAAATGTGTAATTTATTTTTTACATTGTTGTGAAATCAGGTGAAGGAAAAAAAATATACTCATATCAAAAAGATAAGTCAATTTCTTGCATTTTCTATTTTGATTTATTTAAGAATTTTATGTGGGAATTTGATTAATTTATTTATCAGCTCTTCTCCATATTCTTTGAGTGCTTTTCTTTCATGCAATAACTATTTTGAGATGTTTTAATTTACCTTGAACTTTATTTTTAGCATTATATATATAATATTGTAATCATAATTGTGCAGATATGTAGCTAAAAATAAGGCAGTTTTGAAATAAAATTCAGTTTATTTATCAGTTATTTAAAATTCAGTTTATTTCACCACAGGAGACCTATTTTGTAAGCAGGAAAAATGTATGATAAAAAATACATATCTGTTTACATGGTGTTGTAACAGCAACATTTCTTTTTAGCAATTTTGCGAAAATATTTCTTTTTTTTCTCTTTTGGCTCATATCAATTTAGAAAAGGGAATATTAGAACATTTTAAGGAATGCCAAAGGCATGAGAAAGAAGAAAAGAGTGTGAAAAAATGCAGTATCCATCCATTTTTTTTGGAACTTATTTTAGAAATAATTAAATAAAAATATGGGATTTAGATAAGAAAATAAGAAAACATTTTAAAATAAAATAACGTTGCCTAATTTAAGATAAAATTAAGGAAATTAATTAGGATTTAATATAAATTTAGAGATTATTACTTGCACTATATATATATATATATATATATATATATATATATATATATATATA
>JAOUZG010017176.1:0-13293 GCA_026289955.1 Argiope argentata | reverse complement strand
TTGTTTAACAGAATATGGACTGAGCAGAAATACCCTTCACAATGGCAGGAAGCTATTGTGATTCCCATTCTAAAACCTGGCAAAAATCCCGAAAACAATCTACACTACAGGCCAATTGCTTTGACCAGTTGCGTGTGCAAAACTCTAGAACGCATGGTAAATGCCCGCCTTATCTATGAATTAGAGAAAGAAAGATGCATCTCCCCGTTGCAAAGTGGTTTCCGTCGCGGTCGTTCTACTTTTGACAACCTCGTATTACTGGAAACCCAAATTCGCAACGCATTTGTAAGGAGAAATCACCTGGTCTCTATTTTCTTTGATATCGAAAAGGCATATGACCATACATGGCGCTATGGCATACTTTCAACCCTTTATAAATTTGGTTTTAGAGGTCATTTGCCCATATTTTTATCTAATTTTTTTATCCTATCGTACTTTTCGAGTACGTGTAGCCAATCTTTATTCTGATGCTTTTGTCCAGGCTGAGGGTGTTCCTCAGGGAAGTGTCCTAAGTGTCACTCTTTTTATCGTCCATTTAAGTCAAATTTGGAAATATTTGCCACAATCTGTTCATGGAAACCTATATGTTGATGACCTGCAAATATCATGTCAAGGTAGCAATATGAGTCTCATTGAGCGACAGCTACAGATTGCTGTCAATAAGGTAGTAGCTTGGTGCAACAATAATGGACACACAATGTCTCCAGACAAAAGTAGATGTATACATTTCTGCCGGAAGAGAGTATGCATTTAGATCCTATTATTCGCATACAAAATATACCTATTCCAGTTGTGGATGAAATACGTTTCTTGGGAGTGATTTTCGATCGCAAACTCACTTTCCTTCCGCATGTTCTTCAACTGCGGAAGAAGTGCGAGAAGGCTTAAATATTTTGAAGGTGCTCTCCAGAACATCTTGGGGTGCCGATCGAACCTCTTTACTCCGTATATATGAAGCAACCATACTTTCCCGCATAGATTATGGATGTATGGTATGGCTCTGCTCGAGATTCCGTCTTGTGTCGACTAGATTTTGTGCACCACTCTGCTTTGCGGATATACTCAAGAGCATTTCGCACCTCACCAGTGGAAAGTCTATACGTTACTTGCCATCAATTGCATCTTCATTTAAGACGGCAAAAATTATCCACTTTATATCATTTCAGAACTAAGTCTTTATCGGGGTATCCAGTATCTGAAATTTCACTTCCTGTTGGACTTCGCAGATTATATGTTGCCCGTTCTTCTCATATTCCTCCATTCTGTGAGCGAGCCAGATCTCTCGTTCATGACTCAAACCTTGAAAATATCATTCTTATTTCAGATATTGTATGCTTCCCTCCCTGGGATATTCCAGAGTTTTCCTTTTCAAATCCTTTTCTCGGATTTGATAAATCATCAACTTCTCAACTTGTTTTCCAACAGCTTTTTTTCTACCATCGCAATCCCCTCAGGGGCTCACCTACTATAGGTGAGTACGGGTGTCCCAATCCCGAGGTTCCCAGGGATCTTTACTCCATTTATTGTTTATTCTCCCCTACGCCTCTTTCTGTCTGCTTGATCCTTCTTTCCCTCGACGGCAAGCTAGGGAGCTCTCCATGAGAAGCTGTCGCCGCTCTGTTTGCTTCTTGCTTCTCATGGACAGCCAAAGTCCCCACGTGTTGGCCGTGCGTGGCAACCCATTTGAAAGACGGGTGGTGCACTGTTGGTCCCCGGTGTATCAATCGGCTGGTACCTGGTCACTTGAGTGATTAGTCTGCTAGGGATCAAGCGAAGGGGTTACTCCTTGGGCTTGGCGTTAAGGGTGGTCACTGTCCCCGGGGGTAACTCCGATCGTATAGGTACTGATTAGCACTAAGGTGGATGCCGAGGCTGGAAATGACAAGAGTCCGGTAATTGCCTTCCCTTGTTGGGCTCCGTGGTGGGCGGTGCCGTCGGACCCGAATCGCATTTTATATCGTATGGGCGCTTCCAAAAAGAGTCCCTTCAGTGGGCAACAAAATGTACAAACATCATTCAATTCATATGAATATTTTGATAAATTCTTTATTTTAAGTCGAGTTTCTGAAAACAAAGAAACTTTTGAAACAGTCTCTCCGTTCCTTGTACAAAAGGCTATAAACGCTACAGTCGGCGAAGTTTCATCAATTCGAAAGATGAGATCTGGTGACTTGCTCGTGGAGGTTTCTTCCTGCAAACAAGCACAGCAGATACAAAAGCTTAAAACCTTGGCAACTATAAAAGTTTCGGTAATCCCTCACCAATTATTGAATAGCTCTAAAGGCGTCATTACCTGCGGCGAAATATTAAATCTTCCCGTAGAGTTAATAACTTCTGAAATGAAAGCTCAAGGTGTTACACACGTCCGTCGAATTTCTATACGACGTGACGGACAGCTACTTGAGACGTAACACCATATAATAACATTTAAAACTCCTAAATTACCGGAGTACGTCTATGCAGGCTATATTAAGTTACCGGTGAGGACATATATCCCTAATCCATTGAGGTGCTTTCAGTGCCATCGTTTTGGCCACTCTAAAATGAATTGCCGCGGGTCTCTTACTTGCGCCCGCTGTGCACAAAAGGGTCATGATAGCCAAGAGTATACCGCTCAAGAGAAGTGCGTAAACTGTGGCGGAGAACATCCCTCATATTCTCGATCTTGTCCTCGCTGGACACTGGAAAAGCAAGTTATGGCAGTAAAAATTAAAGAAAACCTATCTTATCCCGAAGCCAGACGTAAAGTTAATGCACAAACCCCAACTCCTGGTCTCAGTTAGGCTTCAGCAGCCAAAAAGACTTTCTGTAAAAATTGTAACTGTGATCACTGCGGAAAATATACCAGAAATGCACCAAATACTGAAAAAACTTCTGATTCTGATACTGAGCATTCTTTGCAAGCTAAAGATGATACTCAAAAAACTATTAGAAGAAAATCAAAATCACATACTTCGTTGACCTTAAACCTTGCCAAACGTGGCCTTACGCAAAAGGACCTAAGAAAGAAACTTAAAAATTCAGTGTCAAAAAATTCCGTCGCATTGGGGCTAGCGACGCAAGGCGTTGTCCATAAGGACTTACAGTCTATATTTGGAGACACGCTAAATAGCCCCGATATTAAACTACATCCATCAGAAGATGAATATGAGCTGAGTATGAGTTGCGAGGATCAGGCAACTCCAACAAATGCTACTTATTTCTCTCCTCAAAACCCTCTCTCTTAATGGGTACCTTCCTTTCTTGGAAATGTCGCGGCATTCGTTCCAAACTTCAGGACATTAAGTCATTAATTAACAGATTTCATCCGGTTTGTTTTGGTCTTCAAGAGACCTTCTTGAAGTCAAATTTCCCAATCAAATTACGTGGTTACAATTGTTTTCAGAAAGATGCTGACAGTGGAGCTCATAGTTCTGGAGGGGTCTGCATTTTTACTTCCAATTTATATCCAAGCAATCCTATCACCCTACATACCTCTCTGCAGGCTGTGGCTATACAAGTTCACGTAAAAACTTTAGTCACAGTCTGCTGTATTTACTTACCGCCTCATGATGTTATCTTTCAGCAAGACCTTAACAACTTAGTTGACCAGCTTCCTTCACCTTTCATCCTACTTGGTGATTTCAACGGCCATAGTACTTTGTGGGGTTCGAATAGTACAAATTCTCGTGGACAACAAATAGAAAAGTTTATTTCTAATAACTGTCTTTGTTTGCTCAATAATGATGAAATAACATACTTTCATGAACCCACACGCACCTTCCACAGTCTTGACTTGGTCATATGTTCTCCCGAACTACTGCCGTTGCTAACCTTGTCAGTTAGCAAAGATTTATATAACAGCGATCACTACCCTATTATCTCCCATGCTGATAGCGATGGAGCGACTTTTTGTCCTCCACGTTTTCTATTCCAGCGGGCAAACTGGGCTAAGTTTTCGCAATTAGCAGACATATCAGAGACAATGATAAATGTTACTGATATTTCAGAAGCAGTTCAAAATGTCGTAGATATTATACTTTGTGCCGCAACCTCCACTATTCCAAAGAGTTCACCACGTCTAAGAAAATTTCGCCGCCCGTGGTGGAATGACGCCTGTCGCGATAGTTACAAACAGCAGAAAAAGGTTCGGAACAAGTTTCGAAGGTACCCTACTACAGAGAACCTTGTCGCTTTTAAAAGAGCAAAAGCACTTGCTCGTCGTATACACCGCCGTAGCCAGAAAGAATCCTGGATTCAATTCATATCCTCTATCACGCCGTCTACAACAAGCAAAACTCTATGGAAAAAGGTAAAAGCTGCTAATGGGATTTATCACGAATCTTCCATTCCTATTCTAAATATGGATAATGTGAAGTATTCTTCCCCATTAGACATTTCCAACATTTTAGGTCAAGCATTTTCACAAGTTTCCGCAACTGATTCTTATAGTCCTGAATTTCTGGCAATAAGGAATCGCGCGGAACGGTTGCCTCTATGTTTTAATGACCGAAGCACTAATTCTTATAACTGTGAATTTAGGATTTACGAATTGAAAACCGCATTATCCAATACCCATGATACCGGTCCCGGCCCTGATGGAATTACATACAATATGCTTCGCCATTTGAATGACACTTCTCTTTCAAATCTGTTACTTCTATACAATAGAATTTGGATTCAACAAACGTACCCTTCACAATGGCGAGAAGCTATTGTGATTCCTATATTAAAACCTGGCAAAGAACCATCTGTTCCTCTTAATTACAGGCCCATTGCTCTTACAAACTGTCTGTGTAAGACCTTCGAGCGCATGGTCAATGCTCGCCTAATTTTCGAATTAGAAAAATAAGGATGCATCTCTCCGTTGCAGAGTGGTTTCCGAAGAGGTCGTTCTACTTTCGACAACCTCGTTCTAATGGAAATCCAAATACGCAATTCTTTTGTGAGAAGAAACCACCTTGTTTCAATATTTTTTGACATTGAAAAGGCATACGACCGTGCATGGCGCTACGGCATACTTTCAACACTTTTTACTCTAGGTTTTAGGGGTAACTTGCCCATATTTTTACAAAACTTTTTGACACAAAGTTCCTTTCGTGTTCGAATTGGTAATGTTTATTCTAATCATTTTATTCAATCTGAGGGTGTTCCGCAAGGTAGTGTCCTCAGTGTCACTCTTTTTATTGTTCATCTGAGCCAGATTTTAAGTCATTTGCCTTCATCTGTTACTGGAACACTTTATGTTGACGACCAGCAGATCTCATGCCAAGGAAGTAATATAAATTTAATAGAGCGACAACTACAAAGTGCAGTGAATAAATTATTATCCTGGTGCAATAACAATGATCACACTATATCCCCAGAGAAGAGTAGCTCTGTGCATTTCTGTCGCAAAAGAGGCATTCAACAGGATCCCAATATTCAAATTAAAGATACTCCGATTCCTGTAATTAAGGAAGTACGGTTCTTGGGAGTGATCTTCGATTCGAAGCTCAGCTTTCTTCCACATATCATACAACTTCGGAGAAAGTGTGAGAAGGCATTAAACTTGTTAAAAGTGCTTTCCCGAAATCTTGGGGTGCCGATAGAATCTCACTTCTCCGTATTTATCAGGCAATGATTCTATCTCGAATTGATTACAGGTGTATGGTGTATGGATCCGCCCGTTTATCTGTCCTCAAACGCCTAGATACTGTTCATCATTCTGCTTTGCGCATTTGCTCTGGTGCATTCCGTACATCTCCAGTTGAAAGTCTCTATGTTATATGTCACCAGCTACCTCTTTCTTTAAGACGGCAGACACTGTCTGCATCCTTTTATTTTCGGACAAAATCTGTATCGAAACATCCCTTGAGCCAGGTATCACTGCCAGTTAGTCTTTGCCGACTTTATAATGCTCGTCCCTCTCACATTCTTCCATTTTGTGAGCGTACCAAATTGTTCCTGCATGACTTGGACCTTAACACTGTTCGTGTTAAAGCAGTTGATACTTTTAGTATCCCACCCTGGGACATTCCACAGTTTTTGTACTTGAATCCTTTCATTGGATTCGAGAAATCCTCAACTGCTCATGTTGTTTTTCAACAGATTTTTCTCTACCATCGCTATCGGTATTCTTCTTTTGATCCAATTTTCACGGATGGCTCGAAATTGGGTGGTCATGTCGGTTGTGGAATTATAATTATATCCGATACAGTCGGTCATCGTCTTCACGATTATTGCTCTGTCTTTACTGCTGAGTTGGTAGCAATTTTGTGCGCTCTCCAGAAAATATCACCTTCAACTCAGCGTAAATATATACACCGATAGGATGAGTGCTTTGGAGACACTTTCACACTATCACAATCGGATGCATCCGATTGCGATTAAAATTTTATTTACTTTACAGCTTTTAAAAAACGATGTGTTTCAAATAAAATTCTGCTGGGTTCCAAGTCATGTCTGTATCCTTGGGAATGAGAATGCAGACTTGACTGCAAAATCTGCATCGACCATTTTAAGCATAGGGATTCCCTTCTGCGATATTAAAAGATCCATTGTTCATCGCATCTTTTCTAACTGGCAAAAGTCATGGGATCTGCGGGTCGGAAATAAATTGCATTCCATTGGAACTGATATTGTTTCATGGCCTGTTCATCCTATACGTGAGATGGATGTTAAGTTGACTCGTCTCCGTATAGGTCATACACGCTTTACCCATAGACATCTAATATTTGGAGAAAATACGCCTATGTGCAACAGCTGTCAAGTTCCTTTTACTGTTCATCATGTTTTAATTGAATGCCCAGTTTTTAATTCTCATCGTTCTTGTTTTTTTACATTGACTTCTTTCACATTACGAGACCTGGTGGGTGAAAAATATCACCCAAATATTTTTAAATTCTTAAGGGCTATTGGGTTTTTTACTTGTATATGAGAATTTTTATTATTCTGTATGTTTAACTTTCATTTCTAATTCATATACATTAACATCATTGTTTCAAACTGTTATGGTACAGGGTTTTAAATTTTGTTCTCTAATCATTGTTTTAATTAAACTAATTTGATTTAATCTCATTGCTCATATGTTAATTGAACAAAGGACTACATTTTTTATCTTTTATAATTTTACCATTTGCTTGGCGCAGTATGGCCAAATCTGGCTCTTGCGCCAATAAACCCCACACAACCAACCAACATTTTATACATTTGACAAGTTTTCTACAGCACCTATAATAATTCAAACACTCTTTGCCTCTCACAGAAGTTGGTTTTCATCATACGAACCTATTTTTACTGATGGCTTAAAATCGGAGAGTTAT
This sequence comes from Argiope argentata, assembly GCA_026289955.1. NCBI lineage: Eukaryota > Metazoa > Arthropoda > Arachnida > Araneae > Araneidae > Argiope > Argiope argentata. The sequence goes on along the minus strand of JAOUZG010017176.1, from coordinate 6,010 downwards.
GTTGGCTGCGGTATTAAATTTTTACAAAACGTCTACAGTTACCGTTTGCATAATTCTTGCTTTGTTTTGACTGTGGAACTTATGGCAATTTTTTGCGCTCTTCAGAAAATTGAAGTTTCTTACGATCGTAAATTTCTTTTATATACAGACAGCATGAGTGCTTTGGAGATATTATCCCATCCTGGCAAAGGGATGCATCCTGTGGCAGTAGATATTTTATGTTGCTTGCAAACACTACAGGACAAGGGCATTTTTATTTCATTCTGATGGGTCCCTAGTCACGTTGGAATTTTGGGCAATGAAGACGCTGACTACGCTGCTAAGGCAGCTTCTGGATTATATCAAACATCAATTCTATATTGCGATTTAAAACGTGCAATTACTCATTATATCTATTCCCTTTGGCAGGAATCTTGGGATCTGGTGACTCGTAACAAGCTACATTTTATTAAACTGCACATTCGTTTATGGCCCACTATTTCTGTAAGAGCTACTGACGTGAAACTGACTCGACTCCGCATCGGTCATACTCGTTTCACTCACAAATACCTAATATTCGGCGAGAGAGCCCCGAGATGCCCATCATGTAATGTTGATTTTAGTGTTTCACACGTTCTGGTTGAGTGACCGAATTTTAATTCCCATCGTATGGTTTATTTTAATTCATCTTCACTTGACGTGCGAGAATTAGTAGGAGAGCCTCCCCATCAGTACATTTTTAACTTTTTAAAGGCTATTGGATTTTATTATCTAATATAGTTGTTTAATAAATCCCGCGATTTACTTTAATTACCTCCAGCTTGTTTTTAATTGTTTTTCTTAATCAAATTTTAGTGTGAGATATCTATCTAAATTTTAACTTACCACGTGATATCCCCTTAAACCATATGTTTGGCGCAGTATAGCCTACTTTTGGCTCTTGCGCCATAAAAATCGAATCAACCAACCATCCCCAACCTACTTCGTTGTTTCAAATGCCAACGTTTTGGGCATTCTAAAATGTCTTGCAGCGGGACAATCACCTGCGCCCGTTGTGTAGGCATCGGTCATGATAGTGATCAATGTACCTCTGTAGAAAAGTGTGTAAACTGTAAAGGTGCACATACCTCGTTTTCTAGAAGTTGTCCGATATAATTGTTTGAAAAAGAGGTAATTAGTACAAAAGTAAGAAATCAGATATCCTACTCTATCGCTCGAAAACTTGTGAAATCTCAAACCCCTACAAACACTAGCTATGCTTCCATAGCTAAAACAGATGTTAAGCTGTCAAAATATTTCAAATTATCAAATGTTTCTTTAACTGCAGATAAATCAGTTGCAATACCCGAAAGACAGAGTAGCTCTAATTTACCTAACTTGCGTACAACTCAGAATGAAAATGTGTCTGTTCCTGCCAGTGGAGTTGTCTTAGCTTCACAGGACTTTTCTTTTTCACTAACTGAAAATCAGTTAAGGAAATATAAGGGTTTTCTTAAGACCGCTGTTGAAAACTCCAAGGGATCAATGGCAGAAAAATCCAAATTTTTGGTAACTTCACCTTCGCAGGTTTTCCCTTCTGCTCTCATACGAGAAAAGAAACCTGCTTCATTACATGAGACAAATCAAGCCAATGTTGAAAATAAAACTGATTCTTTACCGGCTACCAAAACCTTTTCTGAACAGACATCGATGGAAACTCTTTCTAGTGACAATGATATCAGGTCGTCTACGGTAGAAGATACTATAGACTATGGCCCCAACGAAACTATTGAAGAAATCTCCCCTGCTGTTGATCTGCAAGAACAATCGACAGCAGCCTTTAAAAACCCTACTTCAACCAGTGATCCTACTATAAAGGAAAAATTAAAACGCAGCCCATTCCATTGGGTTAATTTTTAAAAATTTCATCTTAAGACAAGTGGTACCCCTGTCCGTGACAAATACACTAAGAAATATCGTGTCAAAAGACTACAATAAGTTTTTTTCTTCATTTTGGCATCTCTTTTTGCCTATCGGATGTTTTAAAAAATTTTTAACAACGTCTTAAAACTTTTATCTTGTCATCATACTTTGATTTACGTTCTCCATATCTTGGATTTTATGTCATTTTCACGATTGATCTTTTATTCCTAGGTTTTTAAATATATTCATTTTTACCATTTGATGGGCGCAGTTTAGCCAAATATGGCTCTTGTGCCATTAAACTCCAACCAACCAACCTCTAGTTCCTAGAGCAAAACCAACCAATATGCCCTTTTTAGCTTTCGGGTCCAGTTTCCCTCTTAAAAGTCTAGGTGTTCCCACATATAAACTAGATCCAAAAGGTCTTAAGTTTATAACTGAGGGCTTAACCCTGTATAAAGTTCAATTGGTGTAAGAGTTTGACCAGAGTGACACAACCTGTTCCAAACATATGCAAAATATAATACAGCTTCAGGCCAAAAACTTTTATCTAATCCACTTTCTGATAATAGAACTGTAATTGACGGATCTAGGACAGTACTAAGGTGTTCCGAAGCACAATTTTGCTGTGGCGTATAAATGTTAGTTTTTTCATGTTTTATACCTTTCTCGACAAAAAAATCCGTTAAAATACTAGACATGAATTCTCCTCCATTATCTGAGCGAACAGCTTTAACCCTTAAGCCTATCTGCCTTTCAGCCCTTATAATAAATTTGGTTAAAGTATCATAATTATCCGATTTATGACAAATAGGAAAAATAAACATTCTACGGGAATAATCATCAAGTATTGACAAGTAATACTTTTCTCAATTCTTACCAATTACATTAGCTGGTCCCCAAATAACGCAATACAACAAACTAAAAGGCGCTTTAGATCTTGTACAGTCTATGAACTGAAAAGAAACCCTTTTGTGTTTATTCAACTTGCATGGTTCGCACTCAAAATTAAATGGAATTTTAAATTTTGGTAAACCTCTCACGGCACCTAAACGGCTGGTTTTTAGGATATAATCAACATTTGTGTAAGAAAATCTTTCATGCCAAGTCATCAAATCATTAGACCTCCCGTCAATTTTAACGGTCTTCTCAATATTAGATGCATATTTCGGTGTTATATCTGCATACGCATAACACAATCCCTGCTCAAGATTAGCCTTGAAAATTAGTTCATTTCCTCTATAAACCTTAATTTGCTCATTTTCACCGATAAATTTAAACCCGTTCTGGTCAAGCATGGGACCGGACAACAAATTTTTCCTTAATTTGCTATAAAAGAATACACTTCTAAGTAAACATTCATGACCATTAAACCAAATTTTTACATCACTCTTTCCTTCTAGGGGAAATTCAACACCATTTGCAGCTGATATATTTTCATTTACCACATCTACATAATTAATAAACAAGTCTTTATTATTTGTGAAATGATTACTAACAGCTGTATCAACTATCCAGGCGTCTTTACCTATATTACAGTTTAAATTCGCCTCAGCGAGGAAGAAGGACAATTTACTCTTACTTTTATCTCTGTGTTCGATAAAATTTATAGAATTGCTGTACCTCTGTCCATTACTCTTACTTAGGTCCTTCCGGTTCTTAAATGAACAGTTTCTAGCCGGTTTACTACTTCGAAAGGCAGTATGATGGGACTCATCACTTGACACAGAAGACCTATTCGATGATGGTACAGAAGATAGGCGGCGTAATGTTGGATTTGAAGCCCTGTATTCCCTGAATCTTGAATTAGATGTACCAGACGACGCAGCAGCTTTTCCATAGTAACAATCCCTCTTAAAGTGACCACAATAGTGGCACTTGATCCTTGATTTTTGTACACTAAATATTTCATGTTCATTTCTCTGTAGACTCAAACCATCTTGGAAATCGATTCTGCTCTCTTCGGCAACCAACTCGAACAAAACATCTTTATATTTAAAAGTCTTATCTGACCATCTGAGGATATTCTGAACAACCGAATCAAATTTTGAAGGCAGGCTTCTCAACAATTGATAACATTGGTACGTTTCATTCACAGGCTTTCCTATCGCCTCCAATTGGTCAGATATACGCTTAATTCTTGATGAAAAAATATTTAACCTCTCATTAGGTAGGATTCTGCACTGGAAAAAGTCACTAAATAGCTGCAAATGATATGATCTGTTGTCTGGTCGGAAGTTGTTTCTCAACAATCGCCAAGCTTCTACAGGATCTGTTACACTTTCAATGATGCTGCGATACTCAGTGCTGATATTCAAATACAGAATTGATAATGCTAACCGTTGTCTTGCATTGAAGTCTCTTAACTCTCGCCGATTTTCCTTCTTATTTTCGGGAGCAGTTTCCTCACCAGCCACAATTTCAAAGCAGTTTTTCTCATGTAGAAGAAAACGAACATCGGTCGACCACGTTGAGTAATTGGATGCGTCCAATGGCCTTATTTGATAGTTCATAACAGCCATTTCAACAAAAAAAATACCGTTATCAAAAAATACTCAAAAATCTCAAAAACTAAGCAGAAGAGTCAAAAACACAACTTGCGAAATCTTCAGCCCCTCCATCTCGGCACAAGTCAACAGTTTCCGAAGGCGTATATTTCGTTAAGATGATAGCTCTAGGCCCATAACCGTTTGTTTGCCACAACAACGTGGCAGCAGAGTTGCACAGTGTGTTTTAGTCACAAGAACAATTATTCCTTCGGAAAGAAAAATGCTTTTATTTTCAAAACATTCAACATAAATGCAATATAGAGCGTTCAACTAAAACAGCAGTGAATCGCAATTCGAACATAGTTTTTATATATCCAACATACCGGAAGTCACCACCTACCCGACGACTTCCGATCACATGATCATAAATACAACATCATGATGATTTGCATAAAGGGGGATGAGACTATTTATACACATTGGTTAACACTAAGCGCCATGAGTCTCAGATTTCAGGAAAATTAATGCTCTTCACTGATTCATGAGTCGAATGTTTACAAGAACAGGTATTTAAAGATATTATGTCTGTAATCTCTGTCTGGGATGCAGTACATTTTATCCTGATTTAGCGTCAGTACCATAAGAAAGGCCAGGTTTAGGTGTTCTGTCTAAAACAATCTTTTTCGCTTCTGCATAGGAAATATTTTTTTTAACTTTCAGAAATTGGATTTCTTTTTCCATCTTCCATTTTCACGGGAATAAACAGGGTGGGGCCCGGAGCAGTTTAAACATTTCAGAGTTTGCGAGCTACAAACTGAGGTTTCATGGTCATCAGCTGAGCATTTAGCATATCGAAGTTTCCACAGCATGTTCCTTGTGAATGCCCGAATCTCTGACATTTGAAACACCCCTCAGGGGCTCACCTTCTTTAGGTGGGTACGGGTGTCCCAATCCCGAGGTACCCAGGAATCTTTCCTCCATTTATTGTTTATTCTCCCCTACGCCTCTTTCTGTCTGCTTGATCCTTCTTTCCCTCGACGGAAAGCGAGGGAGCTCTCCATGAGAAGCTGCCGCCGCTCTGTTTGCTTCTTGCTTCTTATGGACAGCCAAAGTCCCCACGTGTTGGCCGTGCGTGGCAACCCATTTGAAAGACGGGTGGTGCACTGTGGTTCCCGGTGTATCAATCGGCTGGTACCTAGTCACCTGAGTGGCTAGACTGCTAGGGATCAAGCGAAGGGGTTACTCCTTGGGCTTGGCGTTAAGGGTGGTCACTGTCTCCGGGGGTAACTCCGAGCGTATAGGCTTCGGCTAGCACTAGGGTGGATGCCGAGGCTGGAAATTACCAGAGCCGGTAAATGCCTTCCCTTGTTGGGCTCCGTGGTGGGCGGTGCCGTCGAACCTGAATTTTTTAAAATATCGTATGGGGTCTTCCAAACGCGGTCCCTTCAGTGGGCATCATTCTGCTTTTAAAAATATTACTCATCACTTTGATTCCTATTTTATCATCAAACGTCTGTCCGATGCAAACGAATCATTTAATTCTGTTTCACCGTTTTTGGTCCAGAAAGCCATCTCAGCAACAGTGGGAGAGGATTCATCAGTCCGCAAAATGCGTTCGGGTGATTTACTGGTTGAAGTTT